>JAZGTJ010000292.1:132179-148593 GCA_036877575.1 Botia almorhae
AAACGACTGTGCCGACCAATCAGACGAGGGCCCTTTTTGCGGTGAGTACATGCACGGAATTGAATAAGAATTTTGTCTGCGGGACGCCTTGAAGAAAGAATGAAAATTTAAAGACGGCATGAAATGGATAGATTCTGATCGAATGAGACACAATTTGAGCGGCTGTTATTGGCTGACAGGCACGCAGCTGTGGCATTTTATTGGCCATCAATTTTTGTGTACGGCCCCGCACACGAGATGGGTCATCAATATTTCTGGTCTGTTTTCCTCTGCAAGTGAAACACTGTATGTTTTAATCCTTTTATTCTGGCCTCAGAGCTAACGGATATGAACTAAAAGCCACACAACTTTGATTTTGATTTCATGGGGTCTCAAATCAATACAAGTGTTGCCAGTGATATTTAACACTAAGTCTATATTGCTTGAGCTCACCACCTCGACGTTGCATTCAGTGTAGATGTATGTCGTGTGAATAACATGCATTAAAAGCCATCATTTGTTATGTGAGGTCTGGTGCATTCTGGGAGAAATGTTTGTTGGGTTTGACTGAGAATGCATCACGTGGAATAGTTACAACAATGCACAGGAAACCAAACCATAAAAGGCAACTAATGCATAAGATTATATACTCCACCTGAATGGTATAGAATTGAATTGATGCGCTTGAGCGAATCAATATGTATTGTTTACCTCTCTGTAGGTGAACAGACCCCGGTGATACTTTGTTTGTGTCCACGCTGCGTGTCCCTCAGGGCTTCTTGATTCTCTTTGTGTTGGGTCCTTGAGCAGGTGTAATGGAAAACCAACACATGCTCTGTATGCAGGGAAAACACGAAACCATCCTGAATCAGAGCTAAACATGAGGATCTGTTTGCTTGTGAAGCCCTCAGCAGGGACAGAAAACGAGTCTCCAGAGACTCAGCGATGTATAATTCTCTCAGAATGCATCCAGACAGATGTTCGAAAGGTTTTTGGTTGTCGGCAGATGCCCACGGGAGCTCACAGCTTCAGGTACTGAGGACAAAGTCCATTATTTGACTGACTGGACCTGCTTTTGACATGGGCCTCTCATTGCCAATTAGATCATGCCAGTGGACCTTAAGGGGCTGACTGGTTCAAGCCAGTGCAGCGAGACTCAATACCATTTGTAACCACTGGGAAGCGGCTATTCTCTGCCTCTATATAGACTTCGGGCCCCCTGTGAGGAAAATTCAATTCTCTCTCACAGGCGCAGAGGGGATCAACTTAATCAGCAGAGGCAAAGAGACCTTGGAAAGTGTCATTTTCACCAGGCTGTGTTTCCCTCCCTTTTGTCTTTCTCATGATGGGCCTTCCTTTAAAATAAATAAATAAAAAAGGACCAGGTGCTTCGATGAAAGAAAAAAGCTTATCCATTAGAGATGAGAGACTAAGAGAAACTTGAGTTTGTCTGATCCATTCGGAAAGAAGATGATGTATCCGAGACCCAGTTTTCATTTCTTTAAAACTAAAGAAAAAGCCATTTTCCACATCGAATGACTTTGTTTGGCCAGCGCAGTGGCTGGAGTCGGTCTCCATAATTCAGTCCTGTGGTTTTTCCGTCGAATACATAATGTAATTCTTTGCTTTACTGCTTTTTTCTTTATCGTACTTGGCTGGTCATGTTGATTAGGTCAGTGTAATGGCATCACAGGTCTAGTCAACAAAGACACGGCAAAACTTTTGTGGAACGATAAGCTAGCCTGAATTTTCTTGTCTTGTGCAAATGTTCAGTACAAACTTTGGCCCGGTTGGTTTTTACTCATCTGTGGCGTCTCTGTTTCAGTTCATGCTTTCAGTCTCATATGCCAGCAAACATGGCTTTTTTATCACCAGCTTTTTTAATATAATCCAGTTTTTCCTCTCTCATGTTCTTGTCTCTTCCAGAGAAATGTTTGCAGGGGAACGGAGGTTGCAGCCACCAGTGTGCGGTGATCCCCAGCAAAGGGGTTGTGTGTTCCTGCCCCACTGGACTTAATCTGAGCTCTGACAACCGCACATGCGAGACAGTGGACTACTGCACCACGCACCTCATGTGTAGTCAGATATGTGAGCAACATAAAACCACCGTCAAGTGCTCCTGTTATTCCGGCTGGACCCTCGATCCGGATGGAGAGAGCTGCAGTAGCACCGGTACTTAAATTCCTGAGCTTACCACCATCAGTATCTGCAATTTAAAGGAACAGTTACCCAAAAATAAAACTTCTGTTGTCATTACCATGCAACAGATTCTATATGACAGGTCATTGGGAGCAGACATCGTTAGGCTACAAAAATGGCAAAAAAGCACAGTAAAATTATCAGTCAAAAAATATAAAAAATGTATTTTTGAAACGAGACAGCTCTATGAACTGTCGTTGTATGACAACTCCTGTGTTTAATGGAAAAATAGCAGCATGTCGGTTTAAAATGACATGAGGGTGAGTAAATAATGACCACTTTTTATATTTGGATGAACTAGTCTTTCAAAATGCTTTTTATTTCAAGAAATCCACAGTACCAAAGTCAATAAATAAAGTATGATTAATTAATTACCGCATCACCAGTGATGCATGTGCGCATAGTATTGTTGAATTGAAAAATGGCGAAAACAGCTCATGCAATTTTGATAATCGGTGAGATTACTTCACTTAAGACACATTTATTCAATATTCATATAGGGTAGGTCTGTAATCTGTCCACGGCGCACAGCAATAAGAGTAACAGTAATAGAATGACAGCAGGATACGCCGGCAGGAGCTTCCCATTGAGAAGCTAATGTCGTACAGCAGCAAGCCTGCCAAATGCTTCGGAATCGTCTCAGGGTATCTGAATTTGGGTCATTAGTCAGAATATGACAATGAGCATCTGTGTGGTGTTTTATAGATTTAGCTTAAGTGACACATATAGCTCTTGAGAGTATGCTCTTGTTTTAGTAGATTGCCACATTTATAGCTCTCAGCAGGTTATCTGCATGCTACGAGAAAGTCATTTCTCATTGGTTGGGGTGGTGGAGACTGTGGCCTGATGGGTAAAGAGATGGGCTGTGAAGTGAAGGAATTCAATCAATAATGTACTAGGGTTACACTTTTAGATAGTCCACTTTAGACATTCTACTAGCTAAAAGTAACTTGTCAACTATAGGTCAACTAACGCTCATTAATTTGCAACTACACGTCAACTAACTCTCATTAGAATATTGTTATTGTTAGGTTAGGTAAGGTTAGTGTTAGTAGAATAAGTTGACCTTTTGCATGCAAAGTTACTTTTAGACAGTGTAGATCTGTTGAGGGCCCTTTAAAATAAAGTGTCAGTAAATAATACTCATGACTGGGTTGACTAGTAGTTAGTAGTCAAGTTACTTGTGTCTACTTGTTACCAATGTCTTAAATGGACTATCATAATAAAGTGTTACCTGTATAAGTACTGTGGACTAATTTTGTAATATTCAGTTTAATTCTAATAATAGTCATCTTAACAAAATGCAAGAATACACATTTTAATTAACATACTGATCTGGGTTCCTAAAAACAAAGTGTGAACACGCTGTGTATGTGTTCCTGTAGCTAAATTGGTAGAGCATTGCTTTAGCAGCGCAGCGGTTGTGGGTTCGATTTCCAGGGAACACATGTACTGATAAATTATATACCCTGAATGCACTGTCCAAAGTCCCTTTGGGTAAAAGTGTTTGCCGGATGCATAACATAAATGAACACAAAGTGGACTGAGACCACTTTAAGGGCTAGATACATCACAACGAGCTGTTGTTATTTTGCTTCTCTTTTTGGTCCATTTAAAGGGGTCTTGGTCTTATAAAGAGTACTCGAGGGTGAAAGTGCCTTTAATCTTAGATCGCTCCAGGTGGATTGTCCATGTAATGAGTGTACTGTAAGTCGTTTGGGATAAAAGCATCAGCTAAAAGCCTTATTAGCATGTGTGCGTACGGAAAAATGCGCACGGTTGACGATTCCGCACCCGTGCCCGATGCTCGTGAATCTTCTAATGCACAGGTGTGGAGTGTTAATGACCAGTTTGTTTCCTTCATCTCAGATCCCTTTGAGGCATTCGTTATCTTCTCTATTCGGCACGAGATCAGACGAATCGACCTTCATAAACGTGACTACAGCCTGCTCGTGCCGGGCCTGCGGAACACCATCGCCCTCGACTTCCACTTCAACCTGAGTTTGCTGTACTGGACTGATGTGGTGGAGGATAAGATCTATCGAGGAAAGCTCTCAGACACTGGAGGTAATAAACCGCTCCGGTCCCGCTTGGTCTTTCTTTAATCTGAGCTGTAGTTTGCGTAGAAATTCCATTTCCTCATTCCTAATACACAAGCCACGTCCCCTGGTGAGTAATGCGTTGCCAGATGCATTGTGCATGAGCTGCCCCTCGGAATGATGGGTAAAACCTCTGGAGCAGCTGATGAATACCCTTGTATTGTTTTGAAGACTATTATGGAGCTGCACTTAGTCTCTTAGGACCTAGCTTCCATTGCAGCTATTGCTCTCCGTTTGTTAGCGATTCCAAAAGCCCTCCATAGCTGAGGATAATTGCCAACAGCTGGATTATAGACAGTTGAAATGGTCTTCTGAAACACTGAGGGAGAACTTCCTCCCCTTCAATGTCAGCATGTTCTTCAGAGTTTATTTTATTGGAAAGACCAGCGTTGTTAGTCACCAGCATATGGTATGTGATGTTTCAGATGCATGGGCCATGTGCACCAGCTGTGTAAAAGTGACTTAGTCTTAGTTATAGTTTGTAAGTTGTTGTTTGTAAGTTGTCATTTATGGTTATAATTTGTAAGTTATACTTTATGCACTACTGCGTAAATGAACGTCGCATCATTACAGAGTAAACATGGAAGCCTTCAGTCAGAAGAGTTGAAATAAAATGGCAATCGTTTAGATGTGTTTGGTGTTTCTGACATTTACATTTAAAAGAGCGCTGTGATTAGGTGAGTTTTTAGCAACTCTCCAGCATGAAATGAATCTAATGCACTTTACAAATGTACACCTGTCTCACTACTTTTACTATGTTATTGAATTAGTTTGAATTTATTGTCTCTTATTTTTTTCAGTTTCTGATGAAACATCTATATATATGATATGTATATATATGAAACATCTGCTCAATACCACCTCTGTTTACCCTTTTAGCTACTATAAAGTAGTATCTATAGTATCTATATGTATCTATAAAGGTAATCAAATAAACATTGAATTATGAAGAGCTTATAGAGCCCTACTGACCAGACCTTGCTTTAAAAGCTGATGAACCCTGATTACTAAATACAGAACTGTGCATTTCTGGTGCAAGATTGCCAGACCTCCTATCTAGCTTAACCAGGTTCATCTGAAGGACCATGCTGGTTGACCAACATGACTACGCTGGTCCACCACCTGAACCATCATGAAAATTCATGCTAGCCTGAGCTGGCTTTTCAGCAGGGAGCAGCATTTTGAAGAGCTCAAAAAGAAATCTCAAAGCAACCAGAATGCCTCACTCTGCTGAATTTGATATCCTGTCCGCCCTATGAACTAGCCTGAGTGGTTTGTTTTTGTAGGTGTAACCGGGGTCGAAGTTGTGATTCAGCATGGCTTGGCCACCCCAGAGGGACTTGCAGTGGATTGGATTGCAGGAAATCTGTACTGGATAGACAGCAACTTGGATCAGATCGAGGTAGCCAAGCTGAATGGTCAAATGAGGACCACTTTGATTGCCGGTGGTATGGAGCATCCTCGAGCACTGGCTGTAGACCCAGGGCAAGGGTGTGTATTCATCTCATATGAAATACACCACACTCTATTCTCCTTCTTTCTTACTTTCTACTTTCCCTTTAGTCTCGTCAGGAACGTGCATTTCTTCAAAGAGCACCAGAGAGAAAGAGCAAACAGGAAGAAGTTCATTTTTATATCCTAATTTGTCCTCCTAGAGACTATCTTGGGTACATAACAGAGCAATCATATTTCAGTGCACTTGTTTGTCATCTATTACTAATGATAGTTCTAGGATAATGCGCGGCATCTTGCTGTTTATTCACTGCGTTGAGCTTCTCTCTCGTCCCCTTGCTCTCAGCTGTACTCCACTCGCTCTCAGCTCTCCATTTCTCATGGAAGCACGTTTGAAGGAGAAAGTCTTTTATATGACAACATAAGCTCAGAACAGTCACATGAATTGCGGCACATGAAATGTTGTTATTGGCATTGTAAAAAGAAAATTAAACAAATAACAAACGAAAAAGCTTGAACAGGGTTGTTGCTTTTGTTTTGTGGCACATGAATGATTGTTTTTGGCATTGTAAAAACAAAAGCGGAAAACAAACGAAAAGGCAAAAACACGCGTGTTGTTGCTTTTGTTTTGTGGCACATAAATTGTTATTAACATTGTCAAAAACGAAACAAATAGGGAACAAAAAAGCAAAAACAGGCTTGTTGTTGCTTTTGTTTTGTTTCATACCGCCGAAATAATTTTTGCCAAACTCGCTGGGCAACCCATAGAGCAGAAATGGCGTATCTTTGCTGTCTGAGTGGGGCTCATGTGTCTGCGCTCAGTTGGATGGCGTGCTAAGAGCTATTTCACTGAAACCTGAAAAGAACAATTAGCAAAAACGTTCAAAGTCTGATTTCACACTCCAGCAGTGTGGCATGTATTAAAATACACCCAGAGTTGCTCAGAAAATGCCCCACACAAGTGTGTCACAGAGCGGTGTGTGTTGACAATAAAAGGGGATTAGTTGCTGTAATTAGCGAGTCTTTTATTCATTGAAAGCTTGAATTAATGATTGTAGACCACGGACCAGCGATTTGGCCTGCTGAAAGGAGAACGCTACATCCTCGTAGCTATGTTTATGCTTTTTGTATATTCTGTGCTTACCTTCCGTCCTCTGCAAACATTTGGCTGTCAGTTTTAATTATTTTTGATAGCGTTAATGCCTGATGCAAGAACGCGATCGCACATTTCATTAGCGTACGAGCTTGATGCCAGTATTTAGCATTTTATAATCCCTGTAATACACCCATTAGTATGTGCCCTTTGTTTTCATGCCACCCCTGAGATCTGTGCTGTCAGTAAAAATAACTCTCATCTTATATATGATTGATTTAACTTGCTGGATGTTTAGGGTGCCAGAGAACCCCGCGTGTATAATAAATGATGGTAATTATGAAATGAATGTACTGTTTTACATTTACTCGTAAAACATTTATACATGGGATAGATTTATGACGTTTTATACCCGAGACTCTAAACAGAATAATGTGGTTTTTTTTCATGACTTTTATCAGCATATCATAAGTTGTAATTTACAATTAATTTTAGTAGAAATTAGTTTTATAAACAATTACAATGGCCTTCAGGTCTCACAGAACATTAACCGATTAGAATTACACTAAACACGAGCTAAATTAGCAGTGTTAAATGTTTAGATTAGATAGTCTAGTGGTGCTTTATTTGGAAGAATATTGTTTTGACCTTTGGAATGTTTACACTGGGTTTGATAAGGTGTTGAGATGCCCAGTTTGTAATCAGTTATTCTGTGTGTAGAATTCTGTTCTGGACCGACTGGGATGCTACCTTTCCTCGGATCGAAGCAACATCAATGAGTGGAAGTGGAAGACACGTTGTGTTTAAAGACATGGAGATCGGAGCCTGGCCAAACGGACTCACTCTAGATCATCAGGAGAGGAGAATAGTGTGGACAGATGCTCGGTAGGGCCACGGGAACAGAATACAAAAGATGGGTTATATTGTACAGTAGACGCACAATTCACAAAGCATCGCATTTTACGTGTTTTATATGTAATTCATTTACAGCATTTAATTCTTTTATAATTCAATCTTTTAACCTACTGTAATTCAACTTTTAATAATAACTTTTAATCTATTTGCTACCTTAAATTACAACAAAATAATGCCATTATTACATTCTACAATGATGCATTAATTGCGAATTTTTGACGCGTTAAATTTGATTACACGAGTGAAAGCATCATTTGCTGTAATCATTTACTATACAAATGCAGCTTGCAGTTTTTAAACTGAGCGTGTTTTGTTCTGTCTTGTTAAAAAAAAAAGGCAGATATTTTCAGTAAGTCCCGCAGGAAGCTGTCATCATTGTAATAGACACAGTGCCGAGATCACCTCATATTTCTGTGTCTCTTCAGCTCAGATGCAATATACTCAGCTCTCTACGACGGCTCCGGGGTCATAGAGATCCTGAGGGGCCACGAGTACCTGTCGCACCCCTTCGCCGTGTCTCTCTTTGGGGGTAGTGTTTACTGGACGGACTGGAGGACCAACACTTTAGCCAGAGCTAATAAATGGACAGGTCGCAATGTAACAGTGATCCAGAAGACAAGTGCCCAGCCGTTTGATCTGGAGATTTACCATCCCAGCAGACAGCCTCAAGGTGAGTCTCATTATTATGTTGAAGCCATGCAAGATCAATCTTAATGTAATGTACAGAGACAAACCACTCACCTTTTAGCTAAATTTGCTTTTTTCTAATCCAATTTGCACAGAGTGTTTGGCCAAATTTTTATCATTGAAATAAAGCTGCAGTCTGTAACTTTTTGGGGTTAAAAATAAACAAACACAGTTCATGCGCAAGTACGTAACAGATCAGTAGATCTGCAACAGTTACTTTATAATTATCCAGACTGTCAGGTCTGGTTTTCTCTGAAAATGTTAGTTTGACTTGTGGTTATGTCACGTCTGTAAACAGAAAGAAGATCTGGCTTCTAAATTGTGGGTGCTGGAATGCCAGAGCGTTTGTAGCTTGTTTGTACGTCAGTTGTTTAAAATTGAAATTTGTCTCTCTGCAAATAACTCAAGGTAATTTCTTAACCAAAAGCATATGAAGCTATTAAAAAACTTTATGTAAAAACACCTGCGTTTAAATCCGTCAGCAAGCTTCGTGTTGGCAATACACATGGCAACATATGACAGAATATTGATCGTATAAGCTCAGTCTTTGGGTTTTCGATTAAGCGTGACTTATAAACAGGTAAACGTATGTAGCTACTATATATTAAACCACTGCTTGAGCAGAATAGCTGAAGGAATAAATCAAACTTTTGTTGACTAGTTTGAAATCGACATGGACATATCTGTACATTTTTTCGGGATTTTAGAGTTAAATGTATTTAACCCAGAAATGTATTTTAATGTATTGTAATGCAATGTATTTTAAGTGTATGCTCTAATGTGCTGTAACTGGTAAGTTGTAGGTTTTGTAATGGACTGATGTCAATAGTTTACTGTTATTGTATTGAATTGAAAGTGTTTTTTGTTCTTTCATCAAAAGTACATTTTTGTTATTGTGCTGTCCAGCTGTTAATTGGCTTTCAGTTTTAAAACAGTAAATTTACACGTCAGCTGCCCTGGTGTCTGCCTGATAACCAAGTACATAAATAATGTACAGCACAGAGGACGACTGGGTCACAAAACCATCCAAAATATGGAGGATAACAATAAAATCACCCAGAAGCTGCAAGTAATTACACTGTTGTATATTCAACTATCAAGCTGAGTGTTTTATTTAAACTGAAGACAAACGCAACCCTGTTGCCATAGCAATAGGTTCTGTTTATTAAATAAATAACAGTCATCGCGGTTCTCTTTAATTTCATTTCTGAAGGTGTCTGGGCACAAAATCTGAAGCGAAACCTTTGTGAGATTTTGAGGTTTGGAGTCTAAAGCTCTTTTTTTGGCTCAGTCTTCCTGTTGCTGTTCGCACCACATGATCTTATTCTACAAGCAAACCGCATCACGATCACGCTTGACATTTTCATGATGCCCGTTAACGTGCTGATCTGCATGTTATGGTAGAAATGATACGACCCACCCATGTCCAGTTTTAGTTGGGCAGGCACCGAGTGAAATTTCCCTGCTCATGCTCTGTGGTGGGGATTCAGTTTAGCTCGGCCCTGCTGATCATTCATTTCCACTGCCAATCTGGAAGGCCAAACGAGAGCAGCTGAATAATTGAAAAAGGGGGTCATGCAGAGAATAAACAGCCTGACGTGAGCTCAAGAGGTTTTTTTTACCCTCAACCCAAATTAATTTTAATAGTATTATGGTACAGTGTCAAACAGGGTTTTCTCTGTTCTGTAGCCAGTACGGTTTATTAACGCACAGAGACACTGGAATGACTGCTTGCATCTTTGAGGACAAACCAGTAAAAAATGCAAAAAGTATGTGCAAAAATTACAGAGTATTTTAATAGACAAATATTATGATTTTGAAAATGATTATTTTGGAATTCATTTATTTACTTACTTTACTCATTTCAGCAGAAGGCACATTAAATGCACCATGTGGACTAGGAGAAACATTGGCTCTCACGAACACAAAAATATTGTCATTATGATGCAACGCTTATGTAACATGTTTTCTTTACAAAAATTAGATTGGTGATGTGCAGAACTAAATTTTAACTCAAGTAATTGTGATTTTAGAGTGTGCCAGGTGTCCAGATGTCCAAGAAATGTAGCACTCGGCGAATGTTCATCAGCTGAAATAATCGTATTTACATCATTTCAAGCAGCCCGAATCTGTAGGGAGCCCTGCCAAAATAACTCATGTCACCCTGCCATAGCACCCAAAGCCGAGAAGCTGTTTTACACCGATAAGTGTCAACAAATTGTGCTGCCTAGCCAACGAGGCCAATAAGTATGGCTAATCCAATTTTAAAGAGCCCATGGGAATGTCTGACTATTAAGGGCATCCAAAATCTAGACTCTGGCCCTCAACAGTCCATGGCCATTGTGTTTATGTTTGGCCCCTGAGGTTCTGGCAGGAGAGGTGAGGGCCTCAGAAGCGCCGTAGGGATTTAAAAGGGACTTGGCTAACTAGCCTAATGGGGGACTGACTGCAGGTGTCAGTCGGCATGCTGTTGGTAATGCATTACGTACGGTGAAAGGGCTGAGGATTGAGTTTCAAGAGATCAACACCAGTTTCAATGGCCCCTGTTTTTAGTGCCTGCGCGGCACATTGTTGCCAGAACTGTGCTGACAAGCAACTACTTCAAATGACTATTGGTGTTTGCTCGCAGAGTGTATCTTTCCTTATTCAGACAAAAGCGAAAATTCAAATTACACTCGAGTCCACTTTACATATAGCAGTGCTATTTGTGAAGCAAACCTAGATTGATGGAGTGTTTTATGAAATCTGTAGCTGATTTATGAGTACAAACGAGTCAGTCCGTCCAAATCATGTGTTTCTGTCACGAGTCGAGCACACCAGCACTGTTTATACTGAATTTATTCAAACCGCCATATTCCCCCTGCAGATCCGCTGAATGTATAATTAATTCTATGGGATTCTAACCCATAATTTAGTCATTTATTTGTATATTTGCAATTGCTTGCAAATATATGCTGGCTACATAAATGAATAGAGTTCAACATTGGAAATAAATAACGTTCCTATTTTCCAGTCCCACAGGAATAATTATTTACAAGTTGCAACTACTTTTGAAGTTAATTGCATCTAGTTGCTTTGGGTTCATGAAGGGGTTAAAATCTCTCGACAGCAGGCGGTAGTCTTGTGCAATGACAGAAGGAAACAGAGAAACGCTACGCTTATCCAGATTAGATTTCTAAGGGTATGCTTCTTGTAATAGGAAATCCCCAAAGAAGGACGGTTCCAGAAGTATAGCAGCCAAGCCTGACTTCCAGTCACTGTTATGGAATAAGAAGCTTGTTGGAAAAGTCAAACATGCATTGAATATGTTAAAGAATATGTTGGAAATGTTCTGCTATTTAAACCCGTTAATCAGACGGATCCATGTGGGTGGGCCTAATGTGCTTTTGTTTACCAACTTATATGTTTACTATCTGCTGTTTTGTCCATGAACAGTGTTTTTTACATACTATATATAATTTAAAAGGTCAAAAGGATTAACTGTGATGTCGGAGCACTTTTAACGAAATACATGGTTTAGCGATAGAACTACAATAATATGTGAGACATGTCCGTTCATAGAGGTACATCATACATTTATTATTTGATTTGGTTTCCAAGCTTATATTTATAAATATGATTTATATGCTTGTGTGATGCATTTAGATTTTGTGTACTGTATGTCATAAATAAACTTGTCTTGGCAAACTATAGTAGCCAATTAATTAAATAACCATACATAACACCATACTGCCACAACATATGTCACTATCAACAAAGTAAACAGACCAATCAGAACTTAGCAACAGTTTGTTGCTGTTTGTTGGGCTGGAGTGAACCAGCTTTCACAGTGGTAAAGCAGTCAGAGGTTTGTCAGAGGTTTGACTGAGCAGAATCCAGTTGTCAGTCCTGTTGTTAATACACGAGAATTTCAGAGTCACACCTGTTCGTAAACACTGTTTTGCTAATCACTGACTGTGTAAACGCGTTCTGTGAGACGTTAAGCTTGAGCACGGTTTGTTCAATTGATGTCGGCAACGGTTGTTGACGGTTTCTTTCAAGAGCGCCACTCTCCTTAAACAATTCATAGGATGTGATATTGATTGTTCTCCTTGGTGTGTTTTCTTGTGCTGGTTTATATGCGTATCACCCTGTGTTTTTCAGCCTCGAACCCGTGCGAGGGAAACGATGGAAGAGGTCCTTGCTCTCACCTTTGTCTGATTGATTACAACCGCACGGCTTCTTGCTCCTGCCCGCACCTCATGAAGCTCTCGCTCAACAACCGCTCTTGTGTGGGTGAGTATGCAGATCTAGAGCAAAGCCCCTTTCAGATAAGTCTCCTCACATCTGCGACGCCTCCAGGAAGCTGTTTCAATTCTATCTGCTTGATTGGGGGAAAATATATGTCTCTAAAATTGCTGGCTAAGGTTACAATGAAACAATATATTTCCACCAAACTATGAACCCAGCTAACAATTGTAGGTTGTAAGAATGTTTCACTAACGTTTCCATTAATTAACAATGTTATTTTGAAAGTTCTAGGAATGTTCAAAACGTTTATTTGACGTTCCACTAATATTTACTAACATTACTACAGAAATTTTTTTCATAATTTTGAGAGAACTTTTAGAGAATGTTAGTCAATGTTTGGAGAATGTTCCCCATTACCTAGGAAGTCTGCGCTTCTGAAAATTACCTTACAATACTCTGTACGCAGCTCCTTCCCCACTAAACGTTACTCTTTTAATAATTTTTTTTTTTGAATTCTGTTTCAAAATTTGAAACAGCAAATAAAATTGGAAACAGTTATAGAAAACACACACAAACATGCTAATAGTTGTGTGTGCATGCATTAGTCACTGTCACTATTGTGACAAATGTAGACGTTTGTGCGATCTGCGGGTCCGCCTCGTGCCTGCGGCCGAATCACAGCCATGCTGATAGAGCGCCAGACCCCGCTGGTGCTTCTGTGATATTGCTTTATTAAACAAGAGATCCTGCTGATTCAAATCATACCAGTTCCGTCATTTAACATTCATTAACTCTGCAAATCAAATTTTAAACCAGACATTATATTTTCCTTTTTAAATTGGTTTCTGTCGTTTTAATCCTTCTAAAACTTTTACTCTCATCTCCGGAGGGTGGTGATAAAGTACAGTATGATAGTGATGTCATCTTTGAACTCATTGGTGATTGGTTCAGTTGATGGTGTTACAATACTCAGAAAAAAGCCGGTCGTGTGATTGTCCTCATTAATTTTCTCATATCGTTCTGTGTGTGTGAATGTGTATATATTGTGTTAGAGGGAAGGAAAGAGAAAGAGGGAAGGAGAGAGAGATGGATGGATGGAAAGATAGATCTAATTGGATTATACTGGATTAATTTATAGCTTTGTAGAGGAAGTATTGAGTTCTGTATGATAAATGTGTTTTTTGGCTCATTCTTCAGCACTGAAGAAGTTCCTGCTGTATGTGAGGAGGTCAGAGATCCGTGGAGTGGACATTGACAATCCATACATGAACGTTATGACTGCTCTGACAGTCCCTGACATTGATGATGTCACAGTGGTGGATTACGATGCTCTTGAGGAACGGTTATACTGGGCAGATGTTAAGACCCAAACCATAAAGCGAGCATTCATCAATGGAACCGGCCTGCAAACGGTCATTACTGGAGGTGAGTCAGTATTCGCAAATCAGAAATGTGTTTAAAAACATACAGGAATAAATGCATTGCTTTTTGAGGCTCTGTTTTCTTTAGTGACATTCCTTGCATTTGATTATGGATTTTAAGCAGCCTAAAGTAACTGTTGTTATATTTCTGTGGCGTTAATAAGTTGTTTTATTTTTCTTTCAGATTGAGTTCTGTCTGATTGTGCATTTGGGCTGAAATATCTTTGTTTGTTTTGTGCTTTTGTTGACACTCAGTCTTAAATTGTGTTTTTTTTCAAAAACAAAAAGATTATGTTCACAGGAGGCTCGCATGAAAAAAATGACGGTTCAAGTAGTAGGCAGGAGAACATAAATAATATCTTGTGTGATAGGAGAGCTTGTTTTTGAAGGTATCTCTGGGGATTGCTTCTCCAAACTGCATTAAAGAAAGAAGTGCGAGATTGTCGCAGATTTTTGCGAACACTGTTATCAAGCACAATGTATTTCTTAAACCTTCCCGTGCGTTCAAAATGCAAATCACGCGCCATTTGAAGTTATTGGCACGTCGTTAAAAAGTCTTCATCGTAAGCAGAGTGGTTTTGTTACAGTGTGTGCAGAACTATTGCAGGTTTGTTGTGATGCACACAGTAATGGCCATCTCTGGTACGTGCAGATATTCAGAACTGCCGTGGGCTGGCAGTAGATTGGCTCTCGAGGAACATGTACTGGCTGAGCTCCGAGAATGAGGAGACACAGATCAATGTTGCCCGACTAGACGGATCTCTAAAAACCTCAGTGATCCATGGGATCGACAAACCAAAGTGTCTGACTCTGCACCCAGCCAAAGGGTAAGCAGTCCATCTGAACAAAATAATTGCCTATGTGATGAAGTAAATTTCTGGTATTATCGTGAGCTGTGTATTGACGCATTATTCAAAAGAATAAAAGGTGATTATCTTTATAATCTGTCATCACATGACATCATTTAGGTCTACAAACCACTTTACTTTTTGTGATGTCACGAATCCCTCTTACTTTTTAAGCCCTTTCTTACAATCATAAGACTCTGTTGTGCTGTGAGACGCACACTTTTCATTTTTTTCACATTAAGTATCTTCAGAAATGTCCGATAATAAAAGTAAAACGGGTCACGCTGACTTTATGAATTTGTCATGTCATGTCTACAATAAAAACCATTCGAAACCGATGAGTCATAATGTTTCCCACTGAAATTTGCTGTGTTTTCATGTTCTAGAAAAATCTACTGGACTGACGGTAATACAATAAATGTAGCCAATATGGATGGGAGTAACAGGAAGGTTCTTCACCAGAACCAGAGAGAACCAGTCGGTATGTTTGATTTTAATCTGATTATTCTCTCTCTCTCTCTCTCTCTCTCTCTCTCTCGCTGCCTTCACAGGGGTGTAGAGTACTTGGAAATTTATACTTCATTACTGTTCTTCAGTATTTCTGTGAGATTTGTACATGGCTACTATTGAATATGAATCAGTGTACTCTTAAATATGTTTCCTAGCACTCAAAGCAGCCTGCAAGACGGAGAATTGCACCATGCGAATTGCATTCAGCGCATATTTTTTAGTTGTGTTTGTTCTGTCGCCTGATTTGCATAATTCCTTTAGTGAATCTGATGCTGCAGCACCACAGACGGAGCCCGAGAATAAACGACACGATTATTGAACCAAGTTCATTCTCAGTGAAATCCCTCATTCGCCTTTTGTGTAGCATGTTGAAATACTGCCGCTTTGGTGTAATTTCTCTGTCTTTTTTACCCCTCTGTGCATTCATTGATAAACAAAGCACGTAGGCCTCCACCTTCTGTTTTAAAGGCTTGTCCTGGAGATGATGTCTGTGAGTTAAAAGTCTTGTGGGTTTCTGTTGGGAGTGTATCATGCACTGGCCTCTCTTAGTCAGAGCTGTCCTAAGCCTCAATTGAAATATCCTTCACTTGTCACAATCAATTTTCCCACTCTGTCAAACTCTCACCATGCCCACTGTTGAAATGGGCTTTAGACAGAGATACCTTTTGGTTAAGTGATTTGGAGTGTCACAAAGGGGTCGCAAGTATATTTCAAGCTGTGCAAAACCATCTCGTGCAGGCGCACCTGCATCAATGTTAAATATATATATATATATATATATAAATATATATAATTATATATACATACAGAACAAATATATATAAAATTGCGGAAATCATTTTGAAGGTCTCTGTTCTCTGATGTTTCTTCTCAGAAAAGGTCCATATACGCTTACTGTCTGTCAACAACTGATTTATAAATGAATTATAAATACATTTATTTCTATAAATCATATTATATTTGATTATAAAATATATATAT
>JAZGTJ010000293.1:0-13862 GCA_036877575.1 Botia almorhae
TGTGTGTGTGTCTGTGTGTGTGTCTGTGTGTGTGTGTCTGTGTGTGTGTGTCTGTGTGTGTGTGTCTGTGTGTGTGTGTCTGTGTGTGTGTGTCTGTGTGTATTATGTTTGATCTACATTATGGGGGCAAAATGGCCTCAGAGTGACATTTGCTACATTGTGATGCGTCGTAATTCAGACACTTTAAACCTGCTAAATGATGTATAAACACAAATGTGTTTACACATGGTGTAAGCGTCTGAACAGCAGTCCACTCTTTGCACGTTTTCTGCAGGTTTCTTCACTCTGGATGGTCAACCCAAGAGCATGAGCTGTCCGTCCACAGGTCTGAACGAGGAAGTGCTCGGCCACATCGGTCAGGTGGCGTCCTCTGTCCCCGTGGAGGATTTCACTGTCCACGGCGGTGCGTTTCTGCTCCTCTCTGACCGTTGTGTGGACTAAATCTCCAGTCCAAATCGACTGGATCTCGTGACTTTCCATGAGTGACCTGTCTCGTCCTTAAACTGTCTCTGCTGTGCCTCAGCGTCTCTCCCTGAACTCCATCTGTCTGTCTCAGGTCTCACCCGTATTCTGAAGGGACGGGCAGAAATGGTGAAGCAGCGCTCGGTGGACTGGGCTCTGGGGGAGTATTTGGCCTTCGGTTCTCTGCTGAAGGAGGGCATTCACGTGCGTCTCAGTGGTCAGGACGTGGAGAGAGGCACCTTCAGGTACAATATAACACACACCTGAATGACAGACTGAAGAGCACTTCAAAGTCTGATAGTGTGTTTCAACTGCTGGCGCTCTTGTGCCCTTCACAGTCATCGCCACCATGTGCTACACGATCAGAATGTGGACAAGCGGATCTGTATTCCCATGAACTTCATCGATCCAAATCAGGCGCCTTACACCGTGTGTAACAGCTCCCTGTCTGAGTACGGGGTTCTAGGTCAGATTTCATTTCCCTTTCTGTATCAGATGTGTGTTTTAGAGGTGCCACTGTATACACACCTGTTTTTTATTTTTATCTGTTTAATCTTTTTTTACTTTGTTTTACATGTATTTTTAAATACATTTTTACACATTTTTTGTTGCCGTTTTAGATTTATATTGATCCAAAGAATAGAATCCCGACTAGAATAGAACTCTCCTATTATTATTAATTGTGTATTATTATAATATTATCCATTATTATTATTATTATAACTCTTATTTGATTGAGGTGGATTGTGAAGGTTGGACGCTACAAGCACATACTCAGGTTCTAGATCTCATGTCGGGTGTGTGTGTGTGCGTGTGTGTGCGCAGGTTTTGAGCTCGGCTTTGCCATGGCAAGTCCAAACGCTCTGGTGCTGTGGGAGGCTCAGTTTGGAGATTTCCACAACACAGCCCAGTGTATCATCGACCAGTTCATCTGTCCCGGACAGGCCAAGTGGGTCCGACAGAACGGCATCGTGCTGCTGCTGCCTCACGGGATGGAGGGCATGGTGAGCCCATTTCATCTGGAGAATGAATGTGTGTGTATTACATAGTTGTATATATATCTAAATATATTGCTAATATTTGCAGGGTCCAGAGCACTCGTCCGCTCGTCCCGAGAGATTCCTGCAGATGTGCAACGATGACCCTGACACATTTCCCGTAAGTGTGTGGAGACTCGTGGACGTTCATGAGTACCGCCAACATCTTTCATGACACTCGTTCTGTGTCTCCAGAACATCACGGAGGACTTTGCCGTCCGGCAGCTTTACGACTGTAACTGGATCGTGGTGAACTGCTCAACGCCTGCAAACTACTTCCACGTTCTGAGAAGACAGATCCTCCTGCCCTTCAGAAAACCAGTGAGAGCCTGTTCTTCAGCTCGAAACCTAGTGAGCTGTCTACCTAGACAGCACTTGGAGATATTTATAAGCTTCCCTTTCAGTTAGGATGCTGCTAGAGGCTTAGCGAGATGGAGGAACAGCTGATCATAACATAAATCTAGTAGCAGTGATACTGCCAAGTAATTTTCATTGTTCGAAATCCTTTTATACTTTGCTGAAACTTCCTGGTCGTCATGGAGAACACGGCTCGTGGTTGCTTAGCAACAGCAGACGCCACGGGAGCACCACCCTCCGAGCACTTTGGACAGGAGGGGAAAGCGGCACGCCTGATGTTTTCCACACATTTTTAGGCACAATATATAAATGTCCCCTTAGAAGGCAGCTGGTGGTTGACAGAGCAGACAGTTCATACTAGGTCTTGGTAGAGCACTTATATGTGTAGCACCCTTCTTTAGTTAAATGTTTTTGTACGCGATTTTAAATCTGAAACTGGTTTCTTTTCTACTCGTTCTAGCTTATTATCTTTACACCCAAATCGCTGCTGCGCCACCCGGAGGCCAAATCCAGTTTCGACGACATGTTACCAGGTGACCGCTTTCGCCGTGTGAAACGACTCGTTGGCAGGAAGTTGTAGTAATGATCAACCTGTGTTTGGGTTCGATTAGGCACACACTTTAGACGCTTGATCCCGGAGGAGGGAACTGCAGCCCAGAATCCAGCAGGAGTGAAGCGTCTCATCTTCTGTACCGGGAAAGTTTACTATGACCTCACCAAAGAGCGCAAGACCAGAGGCCTGGAGGACACGGTGGCCATCAGCCGAATCGAGCAGGTACCACACTTTCTCACTAAAATGTGTATTCAGTGGGTCATACTGTACACATCTGTAGCATTTTGCTTTTGTGAAGTTCATCTGTGTTTTCTTTGACCATAATATTTAGAATTAACAAGGTTGAAATACTATTATTATCACTATTATTCATATTACTATGAATGGTGAAACTGCGTCAATCAAAATGGCCGCTCTCGCGACGGAAGCCCCGCCCACTAACAGAAAGAGTCAATCATCATTCACTAAATTCTAACGATTCTATGGGGGAGGGGCTCCGAACAGAATGTTGTGAGGTAATTGACAGCCTCTGCGCATACGCAGTAGCTGAAGCGAACAGGAAGGAGCGGCATATGGCGTCTGTGACATCATTAAAGTAATCTTTTCTAAATCAACAATTTTTGCTAATTGAACTTAGTTTAAGTAAATGGTCTGGGTATGACTGAGGAGGACGTTTAATGTTGTGAACGTATGTCAAAGCTCTCCATTAAACTTGGGTTTTAAAAGAATAAGCAAAATTTACATGGTTTTCCGCGACATCTCCGAAAAAAACACAGAGTTTGAGTGAAAGTGTTTTATCACGCAGCTGTCTCCATTCCCCTTTGACCTGGTGAAGTCAGAGGCTGAGAAGTTTCCACATGCGCAGCTGCTGTGGTGTCAGGAGGAGCACAAGAATCAAGGTTACTATGACAACATCAAACCACGCATCAGCCGAACCTTCAACAACAGCCGGCCTGTTTGGTAATGACACACTTCAGATTCTGTTAACAGTGAATCTGTCAAGAACACATCCAGGTTGCATTTCACCCCAAAATTGAAAGAAAGAAAGAAAAAATATATTGTATTATTTATTAATTTATTATATTATAATAAGTGCTATTCATTTTGTTTGCATTCAGTTTTGTTTGTTTCGTAATGGTTAAGCGCAAGTGTTATTCTCGTAATGCAGACAAAAACAAAGAATCTAGAATCTAAATTGCCACATCCAATTGAAATCTTTCACATGAAATCCTTGTATCCTAATTGAGAAACCCAAGCAAAACACCCAAATGCGGTCTTTTGATTTTGGGGTGAAACCTGATCTAGATATATGATTTCATTAGATTCAGCCTGTAAGAGGCACGTATCAGTGGTCACACCACATCATCATTCACCGCCCTTCTCCTCAGGTACGCCGGCCGAGAACCTGCTGCTGCCCCTGCCACAGGAAACAAGAAAGCCCATCTGATGGAGCTGGAGAGGCTTCTGGATACAGCCTTCAACCTGGATGTGTTCCAGAGCCAGTCCTAACCAACCCACATCAACCAACCAACACCATCCTCCTCAATTCCATTCCTCCGTCCCTTGACTTTCAGGAAACTTGCACTGATGTTAGCATTTCAGGGCAAGACAACAGCTAGGTATCTCGTATTTAAAGGGACAGTTCACCCAGAAATGACAATTCTTCCATAATTTACTCACTCTCATGTCATTCCAAACCTGTATGACTTCTGAGGAATGCTTCTGAGGAACACAAATTTTGAAGTATGTTGGTAACCAAACAACAGTGGCACCCGCTGATTTTATGGACACAAAACCGCCAAGACATTTAAAAAAAATATCTTATGTGTTCCACAGAGGAAAAATGTTACACAGGTTTGGGATGACCTGAGGTTGAGTAGTTATCTAATCCTCAGAACTACAGAGACCAAAGCACAGTTTTGCTTACCACTGTAGCCAAGCCAGACCAATCTATGCAGTGTATTAAAATAATGCAAGTTATTAGTAACTGTGCAGTAATGCACAGATTGTATGCATGTTTCTCTGGAGCATAGCGATGATGATTTAAAGAGCCTTAAAATTGACCGACAGCTTGAACTAGAGGTTTACCCTCGAATCTACCACTGATTCACTCTGAATACACAAAGATTATAAACAAAAACTGCAAATCAAACAAAAGCATGCACTGTCCATGAACCAGTGGGGCGTCACTCAGAAGTAGGACAAAAATGGCATGAGGCATGCATGCAACCGTGCTTTTAAATTATCACGACAGGAACAAGCCGGCTTTGCCTGCGTTTTTATATTACAGTATGTTCCTTGCGTGTCTGCACTTGTTGTTGAATGTAACTGGAAATACCATTTTGACTTCCTAATCATTCGAGCTTTATACTCTTCCTCATCTTCATCATCACACTCCGTGCCAACTAATCACGAACTTAAGCAGGTGACGTCAGAAGGATCGTGCACCGAAACGATCATTTTATCACAATTGAAACCATAACCGAGATGAAGGCGCAAATCTCTCTGGGATTTAAAATATTTATTTTCTTAGGTTTATGTTTATTCTAAGCTATTATAATATTTCATTCAATAAAGCATCTACGTTTCAGTCTCGCTGCTTGTTTATAGACTGATGTCACAAAAGAATCACTTTGACACCAGGAGAGTTTATTTTCCATAAGCAGCACATTTTAGGCCTTGTAAATTCTGTATAAATTTAACATACTTCGATGACACCTCAGGCCCAAAAACTAAAAATAAATTTCACACAAATTTCAACTTTTGATTAGTATTGTTACTTCATTATTGATATAATGTGTTACATCATGCAGAGTGATTTTCTATATTTAATACTGCTGTATTGTTGACTGTATTTGCTCTGATTTATATAATGAAAACTGTTTATATGGATCTCTCAATGTGTAGTAAACAGTTACAGTTGGCTGTGATGTGCCCCGATCTTCTTGTAGATGAATTCATACAGGTCTTTCGGTGATTGGCGATCTTTTTGAGCGTGGCCACAATACTCCACCAACAGCTTGTGTAGTTTGTCTGTTAGGAGAAGAAACCTCATATGATCACATAGTGCTTCCTGTCTCTCTTACCACTCTGCAGGTAAGTTCGTTATTGTGAATGAACCAATCCACGGTTAGAAAAACAGAACTTTGTGCAAACTAGAGACCTTTATTAGAGCACAACAGTACAGTCTATATTTACAGCTGCCTTGGTCTCTGTTATTTTTTATTACATTTTTCCTCCTCTATCTTAGGTAAAGCTTTAAGCCATGAAGCAAAACAAGCTCTGAGATAAGGTAGATAATCCACAACATTTAAACATAGTGTTTAAACATTAGAGCCTGTGAGATGTAGTGTAACTACTTGGGATTATGGGTACTGGAGTTCTTTATTGGAATTTAGCAAACAGACAATTTTGAATTTGGATTCACATCGACTTGTGGCTTCTACACACCACAAACATCATGCCACATTCATCACTGTTGATTGCATAACCTCAGAGCTTGTGTTAGGTCTGCCTCAAGAAAAAGCTTTAAACAATATTACTGAGAAGACTTACCTTTCTTACTGTTACTGTTGTGCTCTATATTTAATGTCTTAAAATGAGTTTTTATTTTATTGCATTGAATGTACATACCCACGGTCACTTTGTTTTGTACCAGTTGATGGTGCATTGTTTTGATGTCTTTTGCCAAATGTTCACTGCCAAACGTGAAGTACGCCATATCCCTCTCGGCCACTGCGGCCGCCATCAGCTGGATGAGCGCTTTAGAAGACAAACACACATTCTGTTCTGTGCATGTTTGTCATGAGCCGTCTAACAGTTTTCAGTTGAACGTTTTCCAAAACGAACAGGATGTTTGTTTGTCCTCACTACCTTTGAGTTTGGGGTCACCGCCAAAGGCACCACAGCCCCAGTTGCCCGTCGCGATGTCCGGAACACATTCCGGGGGGGTGTTTGCGTCTCTCCGGAATCCAACGAATGCCTGTAAGAGTCACAGCTTGTGAGAACGTCTCTCTAATGTTTTTTTTTATTAAGTAATAAACATTTTATTTTGAACCCTCTAGGAATGTTTAAAATAGCCAGTCTTTTAGATGTTGTATTAACGTTATTCTTGGGTTATAAGAATGTTACTCCAATTTTTTCTTTTAATTCTGTAATGTTTTTAAAATGTTCCTATTATGTATGCTATTTAAGAATAACATTTCTGATCATATATACTGCTAAAGAATTCGACTAACGTTACCGCAAGAACATTTTTAAAAACTTGAAAGCATTATTATAGTCGTTAACATCAAGCAGGTCGAACACTGACCTTGTTGAGCTCTCGTTCAATGTTTTCTTTGGTGAACTGCTCCTTTGGGTCCTTGAAGTTCAGCGCGTCTATGGCAACAATCTGACGATAACGTCTTTTCCAGTTGTCTCTGAATGAAGAGATTTTTCATTGACTTACTACTGTAAGAACTTATTTACGTACTATCGCATTGTCCGTTTTTACAAATACTAGTGTTGTAAACAACTAGTTGTCGCTTAAAAAGCAATAAATACAAACCGCTTAGTGGTATCGTGGTATGGACCCGCCCACTCAAAGTTCCCACTGTAGCCAGAAGACATGCTGTAGATCTGGGCCCCTGAAGAGACATTAGGAACCAAACTGTCACAACAAAACCGTCAACGGCATCAGTTTAATGTCACCTAATTAAAACGCAATCATCCACCATGTTGCTTGAAACACATTTTTCCGTTAAAAAGATGTTCGTAGTCTAACTTATTAATAAAACCATCTTGTGTTTAAATTTGTAGCAATACAAATAATCATTATATAAAATTGTTTTTGTTGAAAATTGCAGCTTTTCGAACTTTTCTACAGTAGACGAGTCAAAGTTTAGATCACTAATGAATTACATATCAAACTTTTTCTGACATGAAGGCATCACATGGCTTTGAAGGACTTTATATTTAGCATACCAGTTGTATGGACCATTCTTGTGGTACTTTTGGACCCTACCAGCCAAAGTCACCACCCACTTCTACTGTTCTGAGAACTGTCACTGACTGACACCTGCTGTACCTGTGATCTTCAGGCACTCGTTATCAGCCAGTTTCTCTGTGAAGAGTCGGGCCACGATGAGCTCCGGACTCATGAGGAAGAGAATCTCCTCCTGAACCAGTCCTGATCCTAGCACACCACCTCCAATGAATTTACTGGCAAAGTCCACCTGCCCAGTACAAGATTATGTAGAATTCAAAAGGAAGATAGACATTTTCATTTATGTGGTTTATATGGTTTAACACATAAGTTTAGTGAACCTGCTAACCGACAATAGAAGTTGACGTGCTTATGTACAAGTAGTTTTGTTAAAGCTGCAATACAAAATGTTTGCCTTTCTATAGCAATCTCTCTCTGAAACATAAATTTGGGGTTTAAATTGTAAATGCTGTAAGAACAAGCGCTCCACCCTCCTCGGCACCGATGCAAATGAACGAACTCGACATTTCTCACCAAATCGAACCGAATCGAGCTCAAATTAGAAATCATTATTACAAACTTACCGTTGGAACTGGTGTACAGTACAGAGACAGTTTATGTACTTCCTTAACTGTATTTTGTTCATTTGTAACCGAGCGTTACAAATACAAAAAGCACAAAAGTTAGATAGTAGCTTTAATGCAGTTAGCAACGTAATCACAGTTCTCACCTGCAGAAATCCGGAACCTTCTTTCTCAATGGATCCTCGGGCAGAGATGTGAAGGTTCCTCAGTGTTCTCTTCTCACTGAATCAAACACAGTCGATAAGAGACGAGTTTGTCTTGCTGTCGTTTATGTCTCACACAACTCACCCTGCTTACCTCTTCCACTTGGGGAGATGTTTCGCATCGATGCAAATTCTTTCAAACGTGACCAATCCGTCAGGTTTTGATTCTGTTGCAGGGAATCAAAATGACATTTTGTTAAATTCGGTGACAACGGCAGCCCGGTTCGTTCTTTGTAATATATATCTAAACCTGTGCGTTTATGGATTAATACCTGGCGGGTTATGAGGATCGGGATTTGTCACCGTTTGGAAGTAGTGGAATATGGCTCTTAGTTTCTCGATCTTTTGGGTTTCTTTCGTCAGATCTTTCGAATTGCTGCCAAACAGGCTATATATGTCAAGAAATCAAAATAGAGATGCATAAAAATAGAGAGATATAGCCGGTACCTTCAGAATGTTAAGATCAAAATGAAAAGCATGTGTGACCTGCTAAAGTTAATAGTGGGGAAGCTGGCGTATTCTGAGCCGGGTTTGGTGCTGTTTCTGTGGGGGAAGGTGCAGAAGAAGGCGTTGGCCAGCAGACAAGAGATCTGCTGCTGAGACAAAGTTATGGCCCTGTTTTGTTGCTGTTTTAGAAGAGGGATTCCCTACACACAGAGAGAATAAACACAGGCTCAAACAAGAAAACAAGAACTCTTTATGACCAGATGTGTCTCTGATCGTACAAATTATAGCCTGAAATACAAACTGAATTCTACCTGAACTTTAATGTTCCTTGTTACCCAACTAACAAGGAACATTCTGTGAACGTTGGCTAATATTCTCTAAAAGTTTTTCCTTTGTTATTAAAAATGTTCTTGCAGTAATGTCAGTAGAATGTTTGTTATATGTCATATCGAAAATGTTATTCTTAACTTAACAAACTCGTCCTGGAACATTCAAATTAACATTTTTAATGTTTTTGTTACTTAATGGAAACGTTAGGAAAATGTTTCTACAATCTAAAATTGTTAGCTGGGTAGTCACTTATAATAAGATATTTGTTATATAAGATCCAACAAATATCACTATAAGATCAACACAAAAAGAGAAACGCAATGTAACATACCCGTTTAATGAGCACCGGCAATTCAGTAGCCAGTTTAACCATGTTAGGAATCACTTCATCTAGACAATTTTCTTTTTGCAGTTTCTGTTGAGCAGTGGAAAAAAAATCTGTCAACCAATAACTTACTGTAATAGCTTACAATAACACACTGTCGTTTATTATCTCTGCTGTAAGTATAATTTATTGACCTGGCAGTAACACTGAAGTACTTGAAAAGTCCATTTGTTTTTGTAGTCAGAATTGTAAGCCATTATTGCGCTCTAGAATCAGATGAAACACAGATTAGGCTGTGATCAACACACTCGTATGGTTAATAGTTATTGTTTGGTGTGACGGTACCTGAATATCTCCTACAGAGAAATGACCTTTGGTGAGCTGTGTTAACGCTCTACAGGTGACGTCCCAGCGACTGGGCGGTGCGTGCTGGGCCCTGTGGGGTGCTGGGTAAGATGATGGGTGGGGCCGGTGGGGTGCTGGGTAAGATGATGGGTGGGGCCTGTGGGAAGACTGGTGGCCCCCATGGGAGGTCTATAAGAGGACAGCAAATGCTTATCAAAAATAATATTAATAATAATACAATTATAAAAGCAAACTGTACCTATAGAGCTTCAAAAATAAAAGAGGGAATTTAAAAAAGTGAACTCTCAATTTACTTACATACATATGCGGTAACTTCACAAAGAGATCGTTCCATGCGTGAGCCCCAGATTTAGGTGCCAAAAAACCATCGAGGAAACATTGTTTCTAATCACACAAATGAGAAACGTGAACTTTAACCCCACAGACAATATGAATATTCATAGCGCGGATTATAAGACAGAATTTCATTGGAAGGACAGAAGTTGCATGCGTCTTACGTCTACCAGCAATGTTTCCTCTGGAATGTCGGGATAATGGTTGCACCTAATGGCGCATTCTGGAAGTTTCCTGAGATTTCTGATAGGATACGTGTCCACAGGCTCTGTTGGTAACCTTGAACTGGAAACAGTGGGAGAGGCATGACTGTGCCCTCTGTCCATACATTCACTATGTAAAGGTGGGTCTGTGGCCCGTCTGTCACCTAGCTGGTTCGAGGCCCCACCGACTCCAGGTTTACTACATGAGGACTGGTCTGGAGGCTTTGCGTTTCCAAATTCTTTCTGTAAGGGTTTCTGTGAGGTCACCCCAACCGCCGACTGTTCTGTGTTTCCATCATCGGCTTGGTTCATACACCTCCTTACCTGATCGCTGTTGTTGTGGGTCATCTAAAGCAAAAGAAAACAACAACACGCAAAACATCAGAAACAGTACCTTCGTTTTGTTTTTTATCTTGTTTGTATCTTTTAGTGTATTAAGCGTATAAAGTGTTAAAATTAAACCTATAAACAATGCTTCAGTCATTTTCATTTCGGTCCAATGAACAAAAAATCAGTTACTGAGCAATTACATGACAGATCAGTGTTCAACGCGATCTCCTTACCTTGCCCCGATAGTACCTCTCAATGGTCCGTTTAATATGAGCTGTCGGGTCGGATTTTGTGGGAAATGTCCGTCTGTAAACAGAAAGATCCGGCTACTATATCACATGTCCGGGTATTGTATGGTGGTATGTTGCAGTGTTTGTAGCTTGTTCCTACAGCAGTTAGTAACTCTGCAAGTAACCTGCAATGTCATGTTTCAAACAGAGGTGGCGGTAGAGAGGAAAAGTTACGATTGCAATTTTAAAACGTAACATAATGACCCACGCACTTAAAACTTTAAGAAGACGTTTTGTGTTAGATTATTGCACAGTTCGTGCTATAAAAACTGTCGTTACTTCGTGTTGAGGGAAAACAACTCAAGCAACGCACACGTCTGTCAACCAAACAGCGAAACGAGGAAGTACAGTAAGAGAAATGCTTAAATAATACATTTAATGTCTTTTAAATCTAGATATGCATACATATACGGCGGTGATGTGTCTTCTACAGCCGTGGTTTGAAACCCTTTCGCTTTCGGTTCGCTTCAAACTGCGTCGGTTTTGAAACGACCCGAATGTAGCTTACAGACTATGTGTGTTTCTGACAGATTGTGTGTGTATAACAGACTGAAAACAGATGTAGAAATGAACAGGTTCGTATCTACTCACTCGTTCGGCCGCAGCAGTTCGCACTGGTGACGTTTAGCAGTTGTGTGTAGTGTACATAGAGAGTGAAAGTGATTGTGCACGACAAACACGAAACTTACACGAACTGGTGGGCAGTTACAGCATGTGACCTGTGGAGAAATGCAGGAAAACGCGACAACTCTTCGTCCGACATAATGCATATATTATAGTATTGTTTTATTCATTTTTTATATTGTTTTTTGTAACATTGTTTGTTACACGACTGTTATCGTTTGTCAATGTAACCACCGGAAGGCCCCTTATGAATTTTGCACGGCCGATCACCACTTACGTTTTCTTAAGAAAACCTCTCAACAGGTTTAATGTGTAAAGATGTCGTTTTATTTGCATATTAAAGACGCTTAGCCGAACGGACTGTTCAGAAAGGTGACCTAGCAATGTTTGTAATATATGATGCGTCAAGTTAACCATGAGATGGCGCCACACTCCAGTCCTTGTAATCTCTGTCATTAACTATTTATAAACGCTGTTATATTTGGTTATTTACATTGAAATCCTACTGCTGCCTGACGCCATCATTAAAATGACAAATTAAAGGGCCTGTCATGTTTAAACAATAAACAGCTCCCTCTGACTCTAAAAAACTGTTCCTGAGTCAGATGGTTGGTGTTTTCCAGAGGGCTTTTATTTCTGTTCTACACAACCTTGTACCGTCTGACCCGTCACATGATCTGCCTGCTATCCTGAGACACAATCTCATTGTCCACCATCAAATTAATATGATCTACTGTATAATTTATTTTCAGAGACATGATATATGTTGTTATATGTTGTTGTCCTAATGTTGTTATCTTTTAGCGATAGTTCACCCAAAAAGGACCATTCTTCATCATTTATTTACCCAAAAGAAGATATTTTGAAGTTTGGTAACCAAACAACAGTGGCACCCATTGACTTTTAGTGTATGTACACAAATCCACTGAGATATTTCTCAAACTACAGTCTTTTGTAGAAGAAGTCATACATGTTTGGAACGCCATGAGGGTGATTAAATGTTGAATTGTTTTTCATTTTTGGGTGAACTGTCCCTTAAATATCTCTGTTTGGGAGCATTTATGTCTTGACACACTGTGTTTCTGTTTTCATCCTAATTAGGACAACCACAGCACGCTTGAGCCGGACAGAATGCCCTTTTCCATTGCTACATCTGCTGCTGATGTGGCTGTTATTGTCTGTATGAGTTACGGAACTGTCTGTGATCCTCCAGCCTTACACAAGATGCAGCCTCAGGTGACTCCACGTTCCTGATATGACGAAGGGTCGTTTTAAAGTTGGACGCGTGACTGTAAATACTGTCTGATGTACAGCACGTCTGATGTGTTCCAAATAAGTGGTATCGTTTCGGAGCTCCTATTGGCTATTGTCCAAGTACACAACATTCATATGTTTGAATTTATTAATATTACCACGAACTCCATAGGCCCAACACCAAGCAAGAACATTACCATAATATAGCCTGAACTGGCAAATTAGCACTTTTTTAAAGGCTTTTACCAGGTAAAATACCACAGTAAAAGGCTAAGAACAGCATTAGCCATATTACCAAGCCGCATATTCATATAACGTACTAATTAAAAAGTAAATAAGCCAATTTATGTTTCCATTTAATTCCAAACTATGCACAATGACATGGTTGAGTTTTTGCGTTCACCCCTGTTTTACCCCTGCTGCCCACAACCAATCAGAACAGACCTGTGACCCTCTGAGAACCGCTGTTCTGCAGGAGGCCGATGCAGCAAATGAGACGCAGGTTCTTGTTTTTGTTCTTTCAGTACTGCGGTCTCAGACAACAAGAGTGGAAAGAACAGCTCCCTCGCACTGCTCCTGCCCCCTCCTGCTGCCGACTGTTATGGTCGGTCAGCCACTTCCCAGGAATGTTCCTCTCCAGACTCGGGAGAAGTCACTGCAATGGAATGCAGCGAGAGCCCCACGTAACAACAATGTTGACTTAAAAAGGCCAGAAAACGAAATCATGCGATTCCCGGCGTGCGTTCTGCATGCGGGCGCGCCAGCCGAGCTTAATTTAATGCTTTCTTTGGAACCCAAATAGAATCTGCACGTACGAGTATTTAATTATCTTTTTTAAACACAGCTGCATCGCAAATAAACGTCAGTCTGTTGGACATGACGTGCCAGGGTGTGCATTCGTCAACTACTGCTGCTTCTGGGGTGATGGTGGGGGGTGATGTCTTTTCAGTAGTGAGATTACTCTTTGTCTGTATCCTTTTTGCTCAGCCAATAGGAGCACAAAGACGGGACGAGCTGGCAGTGGTATGCTACCTCGCAATCTGGCAGGGGGGGCCGCGCGGGATTAGTTAGGGGTCAGACCGATGCGACGACTCTACCGCTGTGCCGAAAAGCACGATTTGACAGCGCTCATAAGGATCAATGGCAGAGTGCTGTTTGACCCTGATACAGTGGGCGATGTGGCTCGCGAGCGTGTGCA
>JAZGTJ010000293.1:13961-37371 GCA_036877575.1 Botia almorhae
TGTGGGAGGTGCCATTGACATCGATAGCGAGGAGAAAAATGAAAAAAGGCAAAAGAATCTCAGCACCTGTTTCCAGGGCAACAGGGAGCTGCTGAGCATAAGTCTGACTTACCCCCCCCCCTCGCCGCGCTGGCCGCATGCAGTGAGGCAAGCACTTGAAACTGACACACACACACAAACTAATAAAGACTTATCACAGAAATCTCGGTGCGTTAACATTTTAATTGCATTATTCCGAAATTATGTTTCACACCCTGTAGTTGTTCCGAGCTGTATCTCGTTAAAATAAAGCCGATAAACTAGCTCCCAAAATTCATTCATAATTGCTTTGTGGTTTAAAAAATAGAAGCTGAATATCCAAACGTCATTGGTTCTCACGTTTGCCATTATCGAACATGACGCACCATGAGGAATATGGAGAATGAGATCTGAAAGATTTTCAGGGTTCTGTGATATTTTGCGCCGTCCCTCACATGAGAAGTCATGAGAATATATAATGGCTACTAAGTTGTATGGACCACTTGTGTGGTACTTTAAATCAGCTTGACCGCTACAGTTAATATAAATGCTCCAAAACGTTCCACAGAAGTATATAAGGTACAGCATACAGATTTGGAAGGACATAAGGCTGTATAGGAGACTTACATATAGCCTCCTATTCACCCTTATATATAAACATTTATAATTATCTCACACACACATATATACATATATATATATGCTGCATTTTTTCCCTTATAGCTCTCGTCTGGCCCCAGACCTCCAGACTAGTGCTCAGTCATGCCCATCAACACTGCAGTTCTATTGTTCTTTCTTCAGCAGCTCCGCTCTTGCGTTCTCCCCCTCCTCCTTCTCTCCCCCTCCCTCCATCTCCCTCCCTCTCTCTCCCTCCTTCCCTCCATCTCTCTGCTGGATAATTCCCATGATATGCTTTTGCCATTGGCGTGGGCTGTACCATTCTAAACGAGGGGGGAACTCAAACAGAACGCGTGTTCTTATCGCCTCCACTCTGATATTTTCCAATTAGTACATCTTAAAACGACACAGGGGCTGATAATGACAAGTATGTCAGCGAAACGTGACAAGAGCTCAGGAACACGTGACGTCTGTTACAGGTCACGCGTGGCTCGCACCCCTCTGTGACGCGGCGTTTGCGCGCGCTCATTCCCTCACAGTGTAGTAAAGTGACTGTTTTATTGACTCTGTGTCTTTGGGGCAGTTCTTTCCCCGTTTTTCTCTCATTGCCCTGTGAGATCTTAACAGGACACGAATGAGAGAGGAATATCAATTATCTCTCTGCGTGAAAGCAAGGAACTGATAAACGAACTAAAGGGAAGATGTAATCGTTTGAACGCTTTGGCCTCGTCTGTGGTAACGTCACACAGATGCAGAACTGTACCGCTGTGCGGGTTAATCACAAATGTAACAATATGAAGGGTGAGAAAAAGCAGAAAAGCCAATGAGAGATTCTGATGAAGATGAATGATGTCTGTCAGTGTCAGATCAAGCACAACAGCCGAGTTTACATCACACCAAAAACACAGCACTTCCGACTGAACATAAAATCAAAACCAATTTGTTGTTAATCTGAAATTCAAAATGAATTTATTGTGATTACATATTTTTGTTTATTGTGGATTAAAGGTAACAAAGACGTTTATTGTTTAGTGCACCAACTGAGCGTTTATTCACCCTCGTGTCACATCAAACCTGTATGATTGTTTTTGCTTCTGTGGAACACAAAAGAAGATATTTTGAGAAATGTCTCGGTGGTTTTGTGTCCATACAATGGAAGTCAATGGGTGCCACCGTTGTTTGGTTACCAACATAAAAAATTTAAGAAAAAAAGTCACACAGGTTTGAAATGACATGAAGAATTTTCATTTTTGAGTAAACTGTCCCTTTAAAGAGCAAAGTTTTCATTTAAAAGATCATTGACGAAATTGCAGCTAACAGGGAACGTTCTGAGAACACTGGCTAATGTTCCCTAAACGTTTTCTCAAAGTGATCAAAAAAGTTCTTGCAGTAACGTTACTAGAACGTTCTCACATATGTCATAACTTTATTCTTAAGTTAATGGAACGTTTTAAAAATGTTACAGGATTAACGTTCCTATAACATTCAAAGTAATAGGTTTTAACGTTTTTATTACTTCATGGAAATGTTAGGAAACCATTCTTACAACCTAAAATTGTTAGCTGAGCTGAAAGCTTCACTGAAGCGACGCGTGACGAGAGGGACTGCAGTGCATGTCTGCGCAGTGTGGGGTTAGCAGAAGTTGAGCTTGCCCTTTCCTGACCCTTGCATTGTGAGATGTGCACCGGGCTGAATCAATCCATCCATTCAGTGCTCACTGCTGTTTGGAGGACAACGGACATCACTGCTCCTGTAATTCAAGATCTGAAGGCACTTTGGTTACCTGCCGGTGGGGAAAATGCCATTTATACACACTGGGTCTTATTCATTAAACAAGCAGGAATTCTGTGTATTTTAAGACCACACTTCACAATAGATTCCCACAGAAATTGGTCCCTCTCCTGTTTCAGAAATGATGGCCACTGCGATGAACTGAGTACACCAGTTCACTCTCTGATTCAAAAGAACTGATGCTTATTTAATATCATTCTTTTTTTAATGCATAATTAATGACCTAATTACACAAACCGAGTCTGTGTTAATTCCACAAAGTTGCGTATCACTTGTCCAACGAAGAATTCTCAATAGATCAGGTCTAATGTTATGTAATTGTAGTGGCCTGACACTGAAATAATACCATTAACACAGGCTGCCTGCCAAATGCTCTCAACTGAACATTTATGTAACACGGCAACAGCGCGCCATCTTGGCGCAGGCGACTTCTACACTCCCTAACAATTCATATGACAACAATATGACGGTAATGTGACAAAACAATCCTAAACAAGTCTGGTCTTTTAGATTTTTAACAAAGATTCTCAAATTATTTATATAGTGTGTAAGATTATAATAAAGTTTGCATTATATTTGTGCTTCTTTATCTTTTCTGTCATGATTTTTCATTAATAGGAGCGCTGAAATTTCCCAAAATTTGTCTTTTTATCTTAAACTCATCATTAACTCTGGCTTTTTAATTCCTCTAAATGTATACTGTATATAACTTAAGTGTTGAGGTGTTGTAACCTAAGTATTTAGCATATGTTCAAACAATCTGGTATTTATGCGCACAAGTTGTGTTTTTTATACAATAAAAAATTGCTTTATTACAAATACTGTTGATAGTACGCTAATCCAAAGCATTTGGGAGAGCAATTAATGTTATTAAATACGCATTTTGTTTGTTGTTGAGTTAAATGCCACCATCACATATGAAAGTGTCATTCAAAGAGGTTTCGTTTTTATAATGTGTGCTGTAGTGTGACGTGTCTCTAATTTAAAGAATCACTCACACGCGCTCGATCACATATAATCGGCGCCCGATCGCTCGATTGCTCGACGATCCATTAATCGAGTCTCGCGCTCGAGGGGAAGTTAGTCAGCTGGGGAGGGCGATGAGGGGGTGAGTGACAAAAAAGGCAAAGAGAGAGAGAGAGAAAGAAAGAACGAAAGAAAACGAGCAAGAAAGAGAAAAAACTGCCCCTCTTTCTTCCGACAGAGCACCTCCATCCCCATGATCTCATGAATAAATTATAGCGGCTCATTGTGCAATAGTGTGAGGAATGCGGTCGAGCAGACTCGCGCACACACGCGCACGCACACACACATACGTGAGCGCGCAGAGGCAGCAGCGTTAGCAGCAGTGACTCTGGATTTACACAAAAACATTTTATTAAAAAAAACACGCAAATGCCGGGCGACACAAAGCGCAGATTTTATATAACCACGCTTGGATCGCATGCATAGCCATTTGTATTTGTGAACGCGATCCGGCTTTAAACGGTTTGAATGTGTTAGTACAGCTTCCGATTTGTGAGGTAAACCAAACGTATCTAAGGAGAAAACAGAGGGGCTTTTATTTTCATTTACTCGCACCCGGATCGCGTAAGTCCATTTTTAACACATTGAGAGGATTTTCTGACGAGACACGGAATCGGATCCAGTCAAAAGATCAACCTCGGGCAGCCGGAGTGGAAGGTGAGAATGCTTCATATGTGTGTGATCTAAACACATCTCTGTTCAAATGATTATGTTTGTGCTGTTTTGTGTGTGTGTGTGTGTGTGTGCATATGTCCTTTATGATATTTAGGACGGTAATGCATGTTGTATCAAAGCCTCGTATCGGTTCCCATGCTGTGTACATTTTAATGGCCCGGTGCAATCGTTTCCTGCTTTTCGTCGACTTTAACTTATTTAACCAGCTGTTAAACCAGTGATCGTCTTTTATAAATAAGCAATGCTCCGAAACCGTGTTATCCCTAAACAATGGTAGGCATGGAAGGATTAGGTTTTTTTAGCCCATGCACGCAAGTGTAAGTATAGACTGAATTTGTGTTAATAGGCGATCAGTCGAGGATTCGTGTCTTTTGCATCTTCGTAATGGCGTTCAATATTTGTGAAAAGCAAAATCACAGTGTAGTGATTGTGGTTTATGTGCGGATTCTCAGGGCTATGTCTACTGTGTTGCTGCATGCTGTCTGATATAGCTGTGAAATAAAGGGCTAGACAGTGAGTCTCAGTTTGTGCTGGTCCACACTCCGTTTTTCTCTGTGCAGACGTGTGCTGTGGGCTTTAAATGTGCCAGAAGCTGATGCGTTTGAGAGGCAGCATAGACACCGCCACCATATTGCTCACAGTTTAATGAATGGCGTTAGTATAATAAACTGAATACTGTTCATTAATTTGATTGCATTTGAGAAAGCATTTCAGGTGGCGTTCCTGTAGCTCAGTTGGTGGAGCGTTTTTGTTCGCGAAGGTTGTGGGTTCGAATCCCACACGATTCACACGTACTGACGAATCGTGTAGCTTGAACGTGTACTGCAAGTCGATCTGGATAAAAATGTCTGCCAAATGCATACATGTTAATATAAACATATGGTTTTAGCGTGGCCTGTCGCGGATTGTGGAAACTTTTTAATATGTGCTTCGCCGAGTTGGTGCGAATACCAAAACTCAAAAAATTTTGTCCACAAGGTCTGGCTTATCTGTTGACAGAGCGATTTTTACAAGTTAGTATCAGGGCGGGTGTTAGTGAAAGTAGATGTGATATTTATTAGTAGATCCGATTCAGCTGGTTTTCCTTGTTGGAGATGAAACCATGCTGCTGCACTTGTGAGGCTCAGAGTTACTCAGGTATTGGTTAAGATGTGGGGGTTTGCTTGACGCATCACAATACCTTTGGCATTAGCATCACAATAGAGCGCTCCACCCAGATGCTTTACATGTTGCCAGCGCACCTATAGGCAGGTAGGTGTAGAGGAAGGTGTTTTAGGCCAGTAACGACACAGCAGGCGAGATGGACAGATGGTGTGTTAGATGCCCACAACCTTAGAACCACAGAGTCTGTGTTCGCGGGTCACAGAACAGGTAGGCAACAAATGCTGCGCTATCCACCCCCCCAGGGGGTCAAATTCTGGCCGCAAACATCCTCTCTGTTGACTTTTGATTTTTTTAGGTGCTGATTTGCATACGTTGTTTCTTTCCAAAGCCCGTAAAGTACGGTTGGTGATGGATCGCTTAATTATGATAAGGACCCAAGCCATCTGCTGCTCTCGAAAAACAGCGCTAGTAGGCGGTTGTTCTTTTAAGTTTAAAACGAAAAAATGATGACATCATTGTTGCTCATCATTAATATTTTACTGAGAAGGTTGCGTTCTTATCACGTTTTCCGCGGGTCACAAAAGTGTTTACTAAAAGCACTTCTCATATAGTGTGGGGTGTGTGAATTATTGATCGCAGGCCAAGCTCGGCAGTGTCATGTAAACCTCAGGTCCAAAAGATGAGCGCCGTGGCTTTGTATCGGCTTGAGAGGGATAAAGACCTGAGCTTAATATTATTAAACATGCTTGTACGGCTTCTCTGCTCAATTTCATCCAGTATTTGCATACGGGTTAAAACGTACAGCGATCACAACATCTTGTTGATTTCGTTTATTCTGTGCTGGGCTGTCAGCAACTGGATCTTGAGTTTAAATGTTCCTGTCTTTTTTGGGCTGTGTTTCGAATGGCTTACTACTCTTGGTATTTCTGCAGCATAGTATGCATACCAAGCGCTGTATGCAAATACTCTGTACGTTTACCCGGATGACCTACGTTGTGTTAAGTTGTGCAGCACGCAACGGAGCGCTGGGTATCGCATCCCACAATGCATTGTGCTTGGCCAGATCTGTCATTTCCAGTGTGGCAAATGAACAAAAGTAACATCAGCTGCTATTATTATTTTTTGTACATTTTCTTGACTCATTATTAGTCAGCCTGCCAAGAATTAAAGGCTTAGTTCACCCAAAAATAAAAATGATCATAATTTACTTAGTGCTATTTCCTTTTAAACCTGTATTACCTTTCTTCTGTGGAAAACAGGCAGGGAAATTTAGAAATTGGTGAGGCTACTTATGCAAAAAAAAAGGAAAACAGGTCTGGAACAACATGAGATTAGGTAAATGACAGCATTTTGGGTGAGCTATCCCTTTTAAATTGATTAAACAGGCAAAATAATCGAACATGATAACTTAAACTCGCTCACTTATAGGCAGCAGGCAGATTACAGAATGTATTGTACAGTATTCAGTAAGCAGTCTGATAGAATTACATCACTGTATGTAAACAGGGCTGGACTCCAGGCGGTTCTGCCATGTTGTTTTTACTCCATCTGGGTTAGCAAAGGTGACGCATATCAGTCTTTCCATCTGAGTTTGATTGACCTGTTAATGATTTGTGCTTTTCACGCACGTGGCTCACCTGTAACGGCAGGAAACATGTTAGCACGACGGGTCTTCGTGGACATGAGCTGGCTTTTAAAACCGGGCTGTTGCACCCGGAAAGCTGTCGCTTTATTTTTTAACCTTGGATCGTGCAAACACTCTGCCTGACCTTGGCACAGGGGTAGTAGTGTTGTATAGACAGCAGTTTTCCAAGGGATGTGTCAACAGAGGCCCTGCAGTATGAACAAAAAGATGAGCAGGTAATTTAATCCAGACCTCACACACAATAGCTCATAATAGACCGTCCAGGATGAGCGATTCCTTCACATGTAAATCTATTCTGTGCTGGCTGGCTGCACGTCTTAATATTGCCTAGAAGACGTCCACTGTACTTGTAATGCTGTCATATCATTTTTCTTGTGCTATTTTTGCCGTCTGTATATTGTGTAAAGAATGCCTATATATTTAGCATGATGACATACTGCATTTGATCGAGTATGCCGCTAGAACACACTGCGTGGGATACTGTATCCCACAATGCAATGCGCCCAAACTGCCTGTGCGTTTCCTGTTTGATAAACAAATCGGAAGCAATATGAATTCTTGCAATCTTTCTTGAGTTGATTTGATTGAACCGTCAAAAGTTTACTCAAAATTCAGTTTAAAATGAAAAATTACTTCTTTTTTTTGTCCCAAGGTGATAACTCATTGTTACTGGCAGAGTAAACATGCCACGTAGAAAAATGTGACAGCAGTGTAGGATACTGTTTTTTCAAATGTTTATCGTTTTAAAAAAGTATTTCTGCAGCAAGACACATAACATGTTAATTATCCAGCACTAGACTGTGGGCAGTCGGTAGGAGTGAACATTGTTTAGTGGTTGCAGAGTGAGAGAAACGCCTCAGATCGCATTAAATGCACAGGTGAACATGCAGACAGATTCACTGCCTTGCCTTGTCTTCTGTCTGCCCTACTGCCCTTCTGTTTATGTACTCTGGGAGAGATTTCTTTTTATATCTACAGAGTGAGGAACAAACACAGTGTTGAAATCAACATCTCGCCGCACATATGGATCTGCCCAGCCTATATTTGGTGTGCTGTAGCACTGCTTCAAAAAACTCCTGTTACGTCAGTTTCCTCTCTGAGTTTTTGTTCTGCGGTCATCGTCAGCGTCAGTCGAGGCCGATTAAATTTCTGAGCGCTCTGTAATGCGCCTTCGCCGAGAGAGACCATATGAAACGGGGACCCCCGCGGTCCGCCTGGGGAGGGATGTGGTTAAAGAGTGTATTGGGATCACATGACAGCTGAGTTAAAGGGCCGGATTGTGATTAAACATGAAGACGTTGAGCTGCAGATCAATGTAATCGATGTTCAAGCTTCAAACGACTTTAGAACAGATTCGCGGATGATTCATGGCGCATTCCTGTTTTCCTTCCCAGTGATGTTGAACAGTAACCGCTATCAGACACAGATTAATGTGGGATCTCAGTTACGAGGGGTGGGAGTCTGCAGAGACCTGGTGATATGATAATATTGTGAATGTTTAGTGTGTGCTTATTCAAAACTGTGATATTTGTATCTGTTTTTTTACTGCCTAGTCTCTTATTTATAAGCATTGGACTGTAGAGTCTTAAGACTCGACTTAACAGACTTCCTGTAGAGAAAGAATCTAAAGAAATTTCTATTTATAGAAATCACCCTTTTTCTGAAAAATATATAAAAATACATTATACATAAAATGTAACAATTTATATCAGTTCTTTTCATGAGAATAATAGAACAGTAAGGTGAGCTAAAATATGGCAGTACTTCGAGGCTGAAGTTTGTTAATCTGCACATCGTATGGAACACAGAAGATTGAAGTACAGTGTAGATCACAAGTGAGTGAGAATCGAGATCTTGTATTAAAACCACTAAGCAGCATCCAGCAGTATGTTAACAGGCGGACAGCAGCATCACACAGTAGATTAAAGATCATCGGATAGGCCTGGCAGTAATCTGCCTGTATCCTGCCTGCTGGACAGGAGAGCAGTAACCTCTTATTGACTGACTGTATGCACAGGAGCAGACTGCAACGACCCCCACTTTATTACCCGCACACCTCCGCTGGATCAAAGCGAGAGGTCAGAGGTCATAAACCTGGATAAATCTGCTTTCTCTTTGGTTTTCCCCTCTAGCTATCACACCCTCCTGGGAGACTGACAGACTCGGCAAATTAGACGTTTCAACCGAAATGTGTGACGACCGAAAATTGCTGGAGTAAGATTGCAGGCTGTCGTTCTTTTGTTAGCCGAGCACCGCAGCCAAAGGCGACGGTGCTTGCCAAAATGTCGAGACTTTTCCGGCTGCTTCGTGGCCTTTCTCGGATGATTAGCCTTGCTAACAGCGTTTTCCTGTCCCGCGACGGCGCTAAAACCCAGACAAAACCGTCTGCGTATCGCATGGGCTCCGTATCGCATGGGCTCCGTATCGCATGGGCTCCGTATCGCATGGGCTCCGTATCGCATGGGCTCCGTATCGCATGGGCTCCGTATCGCATGGGCTTCGTATCTTGCTAATGTTTGGTGGCGGTAGTCTTGTGAACTTCGCCTGTCCTTCAATAAGACCCTGTTGCGGAGCGGGGCGTCTTGCAGAAGCGCATCTAACAGGATTAAAGGAGTAAAGATGATTTTGCAGGCCGTCATTTCAAAGACTTAGTGTGGGTAGTACATTCCACTTTGAGAGGTGTTAGGGGGTGGACATCAGACATGGTGGAGTGGGGGTGGAGGCAGGTAGCTCTCCCTTTTAGAGCAGCAGCAGTTTGCTCTGCAAATTGATGTTCTTTGCTCCCCCCGTATGTTTGGATACGGCGGGATAGCTTTGATCTTTTCGGGATGGTGGGGCTTTTTTTGACCACTCACACAAATTGCTCCTGTAGGGTCTGCAGCCTGAGGACTGTTTATTTGGCTTTGGCATGGAGAAGGGTAAAAACACTTTGTCTCAGATATCAATGCGCTGGGGTCACGGGGTCACCCCAGAGTACCTTTCCGCCAGCTGCTAGGAATCCTGGGAATGCGAGTTGAAGGGGAGCTCGTGGACAACGAGTGGCTAATGGTTTCGCTCTCTTTTTTGGCCCAAAAAGTGTAGCTGGTGTGATTTACAGCACAATTACAATTTCGCATGTCCAGTTGATGCTGCGCACTTTTTAATGCATTTAATGTAAGTGTGCATTTGATGCTACAGCTAAGACGCGGCAGATTTACATTTTTTTGTTTATTGGTTTCGTTCACTAGTTCAGTTTGTCTTGTGTCTCTGGAAGAAGGTGCGAGAGGCGTTCGTTTGTTTGTTGAGTGCGTTTACAGCTGGTACAGATAAGAAGGATTAGAAGATGCTATGTTCATTGTCTTGTAATAGACGCTCTCAAATGCACTACTGCTGTTTGACCACCTGAGAAATGACACATCAGACTGCTGAATGTCCCTTTCTAACTTCTTTTATCGTTCCTTCAGGCTCCAACAGACCTCACAAAGAGAAGCATATTTGTATTGACAGCTCTGAATGTTAGCAATCTTGTGCGGCTCTGCCAGAAAGACGGCGAGCTAGCTTCACCAAACATCAACTTGTGGATAAGCCTCCATGTCAAGAGATTTCTGACCTCTCGGTGGACTCTAAATGCTGTTTTTAAAGCTTTGTTGTTCACCCTCAGTAACGCACCCTGTAGTACACCAAAAGGAGAGAACATAGTTGTGGATTAAATCTGTAGAACGCAGTTTTAGTCGCGGTGTACTGGTTGGCGTGTGCTAAAATGCGACGTAAGTTTGGGTCGATAAAACTAGTTCTAGAGATTTGCATCTAGAGATGGAGATTTAGATCTAGATATTTAAAAGGACAGTTCATCCAAAAATGAGAATGTTTTGAAACGTCTCGATGGTTTTGTGTCCACACAATGTAAGTCAATGGGTGCCATTGTTGTTTGGTTACCAAGGTACTTCATAATATATTCTTTTGTGTTCCTCAGAAGCAATAAAGCCATACAGGTTTGAAATTACATGACGGTCAGAGTCAGTGATGAGAGAATTTTCATTTTGGGGTGAACTGTCCCTTTTAATCTGTAGATCAATAGAATGTTATTTGGATGGTGAAACATAAAGCAGTTTTTTCTAAAAACAAGCGTCCGGCATGGAAATAACACCAGAAGCGGATGCATGGCGACAAGGTTGCGTCGCTCTGGTCCGTGTCATTGTAGATGCAGGAAAACGGGGTGTGTTGTCAAAATGAATCTTTCCTGTGGTCTCGTCTGTAATGTCAAGCTCTTGTCTAATCTTCCCATCAGTGTAGCACCGGGCTCTGACGCAGGTCCTCCAATGCTCTGCCCTGCCACAAGGCAACTCTCCAAACAGGCTTGTTTCCATCTAATCTGGCCACCAGAGAAAAGCCTTCGCTGTCATCATTCACACCCTCCATATGGCGCACCTCCCCATGTGAGGACGAGAAGGCACAATTTATCATTACGAGGACAAAAAGAGCGCCAAAGGGGGGTTGGTGAGGAAGAGCGCGTGATCCCTACATGCAAAATCCCCCTCAAATTTATGTCGTGGCGGAATTGTCGACTGTACAGCGTAATTCTACGATGCTGTGTTGGCCTGGCCGAACCGTGATGCTGTTATCTGTTTAGCAACGCTTTGGTTTTGTTGGCGTAGACTGATTTGTTGAAGTGCCGGGGTGGAAACCCCAGAGTGGAATCTGTTTTTGACACTCTGCCTTCTTTTGTTGTTCAGTTGATCATTTGCTTAGTAGTACTCCACAGCTTTTGGCATCTGATTTGAATCGCAGGCAAATTAATCCCCGACAACTCAAAATTCTGCTCTGGACAAAACCGCAAGCACATGCAGGCCCATAACCTTGTTCTGGGGGTCTAAACCCGACCCGGGTCCGGTTAGGCGGTGCGTTTGAGTAGCAAAGCCATCGGTCAGCTGGTGCCAGGTTGGATGGCTGGAAGCACTTTTGCAGTAATGAGCTGTTCTTCTGGTTTCTCCTCCAGGCTGTTGTCTAGTTAGTGTGAAGTGGACACAACCGAGCAAGGTCACCTGGGTTAATGGATTCTGTTCTCGGTGACAGGGGACGCCGTGGGCTCTGATAGATGCCTCATTAGCTTCGCATCTCTGTCCTTCCTCTCTGATCGCCCTCTGCGAGTGAACAAAGGCAGATTGTAAAAGTGAAAGAGTGTAATTGTCGAGATGAGAAAGTGTTGCGCAAGCGAGACGTTTCAGCGCAGACAAGTTTTAATTCAACAGACCGAGTGTCTCCTGGATTCCGCTTGATAATCGCCCAATTTTTCATGTTTAGCATGTTTGTTCTTGTTGCGTGTTAACAAAGGTTATGGTTTCGTCATGCGTATATTCTTGCCAAGACTTCTTTGTTAAATACATAATTGATACACTTTGAGTCACGAGTTCTTCGTAGTTCGTCTGGCATCACAGAACTAGACAGGCAGCATCGTGGTGCTGGCCGGGTTTTGTTTTTGAACCTTTGAAATGAGCCGAACAGTCAATTAAACACGCAGTTGAAATTGGGTGAAATAACTTTCTCACCTAGATGAAAGCGCAAGACACGAACTTTGTTTACCCACAAACTGTGCACCACCCCAGCAAGGGGACCTGCCGTAACTTGCATTTTCAAGTGCTTGCTAAGCATCCCTGACAAAATCAAGCCCAACCTAGTCAAATTTGTCACAGTAATGCTTTCAGCACTGGGAGTTTCCGGGTGAGAACAAAGGTGACTGCAGTTCAGACACCATGTTGCCCTTAGTCCCCGCTGGCGTGCTGACAGGGTGAGAGCGGGGACAGAGATTTGTGTCACGAGGGATACCGGTCCCTCTGAGGACACCTAAGCCAGCGTCACCCTCCGTCTGCTCGTCACGGACAGAGGAGCTGAACAGGGTGTCGAGTTTGTCGACCTCTCACCTCTTGCCTTCATCGCATGTAACTTCTTAAACATAGCCAGCACTTGAAATGCTGCTGGCCAGCTAGCTGTCAGATCTGCCCGTCTTTTCTGACAGGTCATACAAAGGCTACTCCTTGAAACGGTTTACATCAAATTATTTAATTTGCAAACATGTGTGAACTTATTACTGTTCTTTTTGTGTTCATTTACAACAAAGATGGCATTTAACAGCCTAAATTTGGATGTTAAAGCAAGTTTATAAAACTGTGAGAAACTGTTAAACTAAGGCTGTCATGTGGCGTGTTTGTTTGTTTGTTTGTAGTAACAGTTACGTTAGTGTTTGGCTCTTGAGTAACGCCGACTGGTTGTGATAGAGGTTTGCAGATCCCCTGGCTTAGAACCAGCACTATACACTCTTAAAAAGAAAGGTGTTAAACGATGCCATAGAAGAACCGTTTTTGGCTGTATGGTTCCGTACAGAACCTTTAACATCTGTAGAACCTTTTTGTTTCACAAAAGGTTCTTTGTATACATAAAAAGGTTCTTGACTGTAAAAAGATAAGAAATGGTTCTTTTAAAAATCTTTGCCTGAAAGATTCTTGAGGGAACCAGAAATGGTTGAAAAAAAACTTTTTCTTTTATGACAACCTTTAGTTTTAAGAGTGTATCAGTGGAAAAGGGCTATCGACATCTGAGTTTAAGAGCTGGTGGGGGAACAGTGATGGCAGCAGACCCCACCTCTTATGATGAATGATCTGAGATCAGCTGGATGGTGAGATCCTGTATCTACGTTTGAGCAGTTTTCACACTCGCTGTTTGTGAACGTCTAGATTCTTTGAGTGGAGATTAAGAGACTGTGTGTGTGTGTGTGTGTGTGTGGTTAAGGGGGTGTGTGCGTGTTTTTCAGACTGAAACGGTGAGTCAGTGCAGAGGTGGGAGATGTAAAACCCCAGCAGCATTGTAACTGACCTGCTCTTCTGACGTTGTCACCACACAGACAAACAGTCCCTGACGCAACACAAGCCTTGACCACAACACACCCACAACCAGACACGGTGTGGGTGAAGTACCGCGTCATCAGATGACCCTCTGACTAACGTTTCATCACCCGTTTCTGCTATTCCATCCATGGCTAGTTGAACGCTTGCGGGCTGCAGCTTCCTGTAACAGCAGCAGATTGTTCTTCCTGTCTTCTGGGCAGTGGTTTCTCATAATCTGATTAGTAGCCTGGACATATGACCGCTCTCTGGAGTCATGCACCTGCTGCCGCACAGACCGGCGTTCATTGCCAAGCACTGTCTCACCAGCTGGATGCTGGCTTTCATTGACAGACTGCAGGCAAGTTGATACACATACTGGAACACGTATGTGTTTGTTTGGAAGGTCAGCGTTACGTGTCGTAGAATTGTTGCACTGACCCACATGGAATCTTTAAATGTCATTAGATGTCTTCATTTCAACCCCTCTTGTTTGTGTATTTAATAATGTGGCTCATTTCTTGAGTTTTCAATGAATTATTTTGGTAAATACAATTGTGTATTTTTCATATTTAATTCATTAGATTTTACCCTAAGTCAGCCCATAAAATCCATCCACCCGGTCTGGGGCTGGTGGTGACCTGGTGGGCTTTTGTTGTTCTCTGTGAATTTAGTTTGAACAAAATGAGTAAGCGATCGATGCGGAGAACTGCACAATTTAAAACATTGAGCCACAAACACTTCCTTTGTCACGACTGCCTTTTTCATTCAGTTTTTTTTGTTTTGGTTACAGGTGTGTTGGTGACATTTAGAATTGGTTTCAAAACAATGCCGATAAAGTACAATTTGTACACTCAGTGTGCACCAGCCCTGGTTATATTGTCTTTTATTGAAGGGACATGTCATGATGAGTCCATGATAATGGCTATAGTCATCAGTCCATCGGCTTCTTATGCAAGCAAGCATGGTTGTTGTTTTGTGTAAATATCTTTACAACAGTGTTTCTCAGGGGTGTATTAGGGGCCTCAGGTTGACTTACAGCGATAGTGTACCCAAAAATGACAATTCTTCCATCATTTACTCACTCTTGTGTCATTCCAAAACAATGACAATTCATTTATTCATCATCTTTTGTGTTCTACAAAAGAAAAAAGTCATACAGGTTTAGAATGACATGAGGGTGAATAAATGATGAAAAAAATACATGTTTGGGTGAACCATCCCTTTAAAATTATTTATCATTACTAGAGAAAACAAGCATCAGAATATCCCAAAACAACTAAAAATTAAGTTTTTTGAAAAATGTTTGTGTTATATTAAACTACGATATTTAATGGGGTAGAAGTTGTAAGTGGGCGTACAACGTTGTTTAAATGTTGTTGTTTTAAGGTGTTGTTGGGCCTTTAAGTCAAAAAGATTGTGATCTAACGTCTTAGACTGAAGATGCGTGAACTTTTCCAAGCCTTTGTTTTTATCACCTGCAGTCAAAACACTGAGTGACTGCAGGACCAAAACACTCAGTGCAGAAGCTCTTTAAGTGCCCTGCGGAAGCCACGCGACAGGCGGCTGATAATGCAGGAGGGGTGCCGCTGTTGGCTGGCAGAGAGCTGTACGTATCTGTGTAAGTCTCCATCAAGTGGCTCTGTCACCGTTCATCAGCCAAACCATCAGTCAGTCAACCTGTTTTTCCCTCTCACACCAGAGAGAGAAAGAGAGAGAGAGACACCGCTGTGTGCACAGTGAGTCACGTTGCAGCGGCGAGAGAGACGCACACGCGCAGCGGTCGAGTATTGAAGTCAGACAAGTTTATCAAGCGGAGGCCCTTGAACGAACCAGCCAGCTCTGCTTTTGTAAAGGACAGTCAGAGGTGTAACACAGTCATTAGAGGAGAATCAATACAATGGGACGCCATTTGCATTCGGCGTGGCTCAGTTCAAACTAACCCGGCTGAGGAAAATGGGTTTTAGAGCTGCGAGTTTTTTTTTTTTGGATTCTTCACTCAAGCCTGAGAAGGAATTTGATATCAGCCAAATGAATGTGTTCCTTTGTGCTCTTCCATTCAATGTTCTCGTGCCTCCAAGAAAGCAATAGAGCTTGATCGCTCGGCTAATAATCTATAAAACTGATACGTTTCATCCATGTTCTTCCGTAACTCGCGTTTTCTTGGGATAGCTCGTAAAATACAGGGGGCAAGGTTTATTGATATGCCTAATCATTTTACTCCAGGAATAAATTGTTGTCGAGATAAACATTAACCGTGGAGCGCGTGTCTCTCCTCCAGGAAAGTTTTATGGTCGTTTTGATTGGCCAGGGAGAACCTTAAGACACGCCCACACGTGCAGACAGAGGGTGGGAGGAAAAACAGAAGTGTGCGTGATGGTTTTACGGTTCTGAGTTAATCCTCTACTGGGCTCCAGAAGAAACGAGAGACAAAGGTGTTCACATGGAGGGAGTTGAGGAACAGTGACCTGGAGAGACCCTTGACTGCACCACTAAATCTGCTGAGCGAAGATAGTTACGGCCTTTTCCAATCCATCGCTGCATACTTAGCCTGGCCTGGCGCCCTGCCGCTCCGCCAGACACAAACAAATTGAAAACTGCTCGCAGATGTCTTATGAAACATAGATGCTCCTTACGTTCCATGCCAGCGATGTCATACTAGTAGCTTTCTGAATGTAGGCTAATTTAAAAGCTAGTTTAAAGCATCTTTTATTATCCACCAGCGCAAACGTGTCTTTGTGTCTTTGCGTCTTTGCTTTCTAGCAAACTCTTTAACGTCAGCTGTAACTGACTGAGAATAATCTGATGTTGTTGAGTGTTCAGTACTTACTGAATCGCCCACCGCTGCCTTTGGCCTGCTCGTAGGTGTACAACAGAACAAGGCCACGAGCAAAAAACGGTTGCGCTTTGCTTTCTGTTAGCCGCAGATTAATATATTTAAAGGAAGGTGTCAGACTGGCTTTTAGACTTAAGTTTTATCTGTGTTTGGGAAATTCGAACGGCACCTTACAATGCGGCGTCCGCTACACGCAAACACAGGCGCAGTTAAAATCGCCTCACGGCTATACCGGGCCAGCTAGCTTTCTACTCCCGTAACAACTCTCGTCTGTATCTCTCTACCAACACTGGGATTCAAGTTACATTTGCATATTTTTCCATGTCGCAGTCTTTGCGTTGTACTGAACCTTGCGTCACAATTTGCACCAGAGCCTAAAGGCGAGTGAAATTATTTACAAACGAGGCAGGAATAAGTTTGGTTTACAATGTAATGGAGTTCACTTTTTTGTTTGACTGTCTGTCTCTCTCTCTGTCTGTGTCTCTCTCTCTTTCTTTACAACGAATCATTTGCATTTTGCGCTCGTTACATTTTTTTAAATTCTAGCTAGATGTTCGGTGCCCTGAGGGCGGCGCTTCAAATGCGTCATCAATTGAGCTGCGCTTTCGACTGACCCGGTGCTCCGGCTTCAAATGACAAGTCACAACACTTAACGCAAGCAGCCGTGCAGCGACGTGTGTTTTCACACGCTTTGTCAGCTGCGGTGGCCCTCTGAAACCCAGCAAACAGCTTCTATTTGATGCATCGAATATTCTTTTAGCTGTGAGATAAATTGCCAGGTTATTGCTGCTGATCTCTCTGATCCTGTAGGTAAGAAACGATCAGTGTTTCTTGCTCACAATCCGTAGGCGTACGTCGCATTGTGTCTTTACTGTCGTTTTTGTCTCGTATTCACAATGAGCTTCATTATTCCAGCACGTTTCTAGCGGGCGGTTTCAACCCCGCATTCTTTGCTGCAGCCCCGTTGCTGGTGTCGAGACACTTTTAGCCGGGGAGCTGCGAGTGTGTGCGTGTTTGTGCACACATGTGTGTGTAGGAATGTGTTATCAGGCCCAGCCTTCCTGTGGTTCCTAATCCTCCGTCCCCTTCCCCAGGCCCCAGTCTTTTTCTCGCTCTCTTTTGGCAGCAGTTTCTCGACTCTGGCTGCAGCTACGTGGGGGAGGGGATGGCCCAACCATGTGACCCAAGGTGCTCCCCCATTTGGCAGGCAGACGAATCATAGATTTTTGGACGAGTGAGTCCCCTGCAAGACTTCAGCTACCACTGCTCTTATAGATGTACTGCTGAATTGCTTTTTGTTACTAGTAATATATATGTATATATTTGCCCTGACTAAAGCTAGTAACAAAAAGCATTTCAGCTTTTTGTCACAGTGTAAATTTTCCTGGTATACTGATTTACTTTGACAATATAACAGTTGTGTTTTGGAAAGATTTTTTTAAAGCCTTATGCCTTTAAATGCGACGTGCATGCGGGTGAACGCTGCAATGTGAAACTTCTGCGCTATTAAAGGTACCGAACGCAATCCAAATCTTTAAATCTTGTAAAGCTGATGTTCTTTAATTGTCACTGAGTGATACTATCCCAACTCGTTCACTGTTTCACGTCTGTAAACAAGTTCTGTCCACAGATAGCGCGGTCTCCTCAGAGATGAATCAGCACTATTTCAGCAGCGCTGACAGAGAGCTGTTTGTCCGGCCTATCAGAAACCAAAGGCCTGCGAGCTTTTGTCTGCCGTCTGGCATAAAAAAACCAAGGCGTTTTGTACCTTTAACAGGTCACACCCCTGCAGTGCCGTCCTGCCCTGCTGTTCCGGACTGAACCGTCCTGTCCTGTGAGTGCAGGAGCTGATGTGGACAAACCTAAAACCATGTGACATGCCCTAGAGAGAGAGAGTGAGAGAGAGAGAGAGAAAGAAAGAGAGAGAGGCAGGGCAGGGCAGAGCAGAGCAGAGCAGAGCAGAAGTGTTTTGAGAAAGTTGGTGAGGGAGAGATGCTCCGTGCGTTGTAGGAATTAAAGAAAGGGAGGGAAGCCCAGCAGGGACGGGTCACTGTAGGCCAGGGGTGGAACTAGTGGAAAGAAGAGGAGGGGGTTAGACGGAGCCCAGCGGTACAGAACAGTGTGTCCTGTTCATTCCGGAGCAAGAACTGTTTGTGCTGTTATCCATCACGGGGTGAAGACAAGACGAAAATATTAAACTGCATTATTTCATTGCGAAAGTAAGACTTTCAGCTTCAAAGCTGTGTGATGCAGAGACCTTGCATAATATCTGACGAAACCCTGTAGCTAACAGACCTAGGCTAGTGACTACGTCTGGCACGTGTGTACAGTTATGTGATGTGTACAGTGTTTAACATGGTGTTGAGATGGTCAGTGGCCGACACCAGTATGTAGAGTAGCCAGTTGTTGACATATGCATAATAATGACAGTAAATTACAGACGCAGATTAGCTGAAATTAAACGCACATTATTTAGGTAATACATAATCAATCAATCTCAAGATGGCCAGATTTAGTCTGATTAATTGACTTGGCAAGAAACAACCTCTCACTGGTGTTGGTTCTTTCTCAGCATTGTGTTTAAGTGTGTGTGTGTTGTGCACGGGGAGCTGGAGAGCTCTGCCATATTGCGTTTCCAGTAAAGGATAGATTACTGTCGTCCGCTGTTTGAATAGACACTCCATCACTGAAGGATTGTTCCAATATGAGGGCCTAATGATTACGGAGGTGGGCCGAGCAACACCGGGCTAATTAAACATCATTAATGTTCGTCAGTTCACTGGTAATTAAGCTGGAGAGCTATAAGCTAATGCCTTTGGTAGGGATGCACTGGTATTGAAAATTTGCCTGATACAATAGATAACCATTAGTGGTGTTTGCTAAGGCAAGCATGTCATTACCATTGGCCAGCGATCAATCGCATAGCAACACCCCGGCAACCACCCACAGCACCCTGGCATTGTAGCAGTGAGCTTTGCGTAATCAACGGCCACTTTTTGACAGCTTTTATAGGTTATAGGTTTATAAAATTGTCTCAATAAATGTATGATCTTATAAACACTGGCCAAATAAGTGACAACTTCTTCTGCAAAAACATGGTGCCTGATTGTTTTGCCTGAATTTGCTGTTTTTTTGGAATCTGAAGAAAGAAACGAGATTTTATCTCCTTATATTAATTATCGGCAGTTAATCAATACGATGAACGAATCGCCAATGTTTCACGCACCCCTAGTAGATAGACAACTCGCAACGCAAACAAGCTACGCCTGCATTGCAGCCCCGCAGAGAGGTTGAAATGAGAGACTGCTTTAATAAGCGTCTCTTTACACAGAGTGGCTGGTGTAATTGCTAATGAAAACGGCCATGCGAGCATGTAAATGTTGCTAAGCCTGCTTCAGTCAAGTGGTTATCAAAACACGACAATGAAGGATCTCGTTTTGCCTCTGCCACCCCCTCCCTTTCTCATCCTCTGTTCTAGCCTCTCATTATCCCCGTAGGTGAACAGCTCTCTGATCAGCCCTGTCACTCCTCTGTTACTCTTCCTCTAGCCCCCCCCCCCGACAGAATTCCTCCACCTTTCTATTCAGGCTGTGGGGTGTCTGACCTAAATCTGTAAGGATGGAGGAGAAAATGGAAGCAGAGTGCGGAGAGAACGAGTGTATGGGTGCGTGTGAGGGGGGGGTGACAGCTACTGATGTTGGCGACAAATTAGCATGTGCGCTAATCGAGAACGGAGACAGACGGAGAGACAGTGGGGTGGGGTGGGGGGGGTTTATGTTGGGGGGCCTTGTTTTCATTATTAACGTGTGTGATCACTCAAATGCACATACACAAAGAATCAAGGTGGGCGATCTCTGTGGTCAGAACAAGCACGCGGATCGTTTAAATAATTAAACGGGGTTGAAGGTGTTATCTCCACAGAGAGCTCGGATCTCAACGTGGCGACCATGAGAACCTCTCTGCTTTTCCACCGCTCATTTTTCTTTCTCTTTTTTTAAATCAGAGAGCTATAAATAGCCATCTCGCTCCCGCCCCCCCGGTTTCTCCTGTCAATGCAGGGCGCAAGAAACCTGCGGCGAGATGCAGCGTTTGTGGGTCTTGCGGTTGTCCAACACGTTAAAATGCACAGGTCGCAGCCCTCCGCTCTACTTTAAAGCACACACCTCTCGCTGTCTTTTGTCTTTGGTGCTGCAGCGCTTCCCAGATCTTTTCGCAGCTTGACTGCGTTGCGGCAGCCCGCGAGGTACCACATGCTGTCAAGTCTCGCTTCTTTGTGTGCGCCGCTGCCTGCGCTTTTAAACTGTGATTGGTGGAGGGGCTCCAGCTCGAGGAAACGATTGCAAAACCCACCCTATCAAAGCGCGGGGGCGAGCGGGGAAAGATGCGCTGGCGCAGTCAGTTGTTGATTAACCCCTCGTGCCTCTGGGCTGAAGCGCAGCCATCCAAGAGCTCTCCAAATGAAATTGGTTAAAGTCACTACAGCCGATAGCGCCACCGGTCGCCATGCGTCTCTCTGTGAGTCATAGAGAAAAGTAACTTTTGTTTTGATTCATTGCTGTTTTTCTAACATGTCTTATCTCTCTGTGTTTCCCCAGACTGCCTGCTAGGTTGAGGAGATTTGGGGTACCTCATAGACCCCTAGATTCCTCCGATGAACCCCATCAACTCCATGAAACCTGCCCTGCCTCCAACGCCACACAGGTCAGTCGAGAACCCCGCATGCACAGCAACGCGACGCAGCTGCGACTCTGAGCACTTCCTCTTCAACGACATTTTGAACTCTTAACCCCCTTAAACTGACACCTGCTTTTCCGTGTGCTGCACCTAACAGTCGAAACCCTACTTCCGATGCTGCGATCGTTGTTTTTTAAACATTCGCATGCTTTACTCTTATTTGTTAACAGCTTTGGGGAAGCAATGCGATTTTGTGTTTTGCAGTCATAACAGAATGAGATTAACCTTAGCATGAACTTTGTCTTTTAACATCTTTTTACAAGCCAGGTGTTGTTTTTTTTAGACATAAAGAGTTTTACGATTTGGCTCTTATTATCAAGAACTATTGTTAACAGTTCTTGAGTTTGGTGTGTGGTTTGTTCAAGACCAAAAGTTCTTGAGGTTACTTTATAGATCTGTGTTTTTGGGTCTTCAAAGCATCAGAACAGATTTGTTTAGTAGCTTTAATGTGGGTCACCGTGTTTTAGGCGCTTGTAGCGTAGACAGTTTTGTTGATTTATAATGAGAGCAGTTTTGTTTAGATGCATTAAGACACGCTCATCCAGTGTAGACGTGGTGTACGTGTATTTTTTCCGAGCCGGCAGTACAGACGTTCTTGCAGTTCTTCGAAGCAGAATTACAGATAGTGTTACAGCCTTCAAAATATACAATTCAGTTACTCCAGACACTTAAAGGCAGATTTTGAGCTGGCAGAGTAATTTGGTCTTTTAAATATTTAGTGAGCGATGTACACCGAGCTTTCATATGTAGGTGTGCTTGGCAGACTTTCCAAGTGTCACTGATATTCGAGCAACTAAAGAGAATTATGTTGCTTGAGAGGCGATAATGAAGCAAACGGTCTGAACGCGTCGAAGAAGTGGAAGTTGGCGTTTCACTCGCGCCGCAGTACTGCAAAGAAAAATCGCCCGCGGCGGTGCACGCGCTGGGCTCCAAACTGAATCCCTGCGCCCACACCTCTCCTATCGTTTACTGAGCCCTCGGCCTGCTCCGCCGCTGGTTTTTAATTTTGATTGGCTGCTTTGCCCTCCAGCTCCTGATTGGCTGCTGGAGACTTTGGCTCTGGAACCGCAGTTTCCTGTTAAAGAGAGGAGGGGGCGCGCAGTGGTTTTCCTGTAGAGGAAGTTGAGAACAATCTCTGCCTTCTATGGAATGCCTCTTAAGCCACTGATACTTCAGCGTGTTTATGCGATTCTGCAGCGCGATGACCAGCCGCAACCAGGCGCTCGCTTTGAGCCTTTGTCGGAGGCTCAATATCCTGTGGGCCGCGGGCCAGCAGATACTCTGCTACAGGTTGAGGTGGAAATGTGTCAAGCAGGGGATCTCGACTTTCTCTGAAAGCTTTAAAGAGAAGCAGCTTTCATGTGGCTGTGGGGTTGAGGCGTCTCGGGTCAGTCAGGGTGAGAGTCTGTTCAGAGTCACTTATCTCTCCGTAAACTCGCACAACTTTCATTTTCTCTGCGTGTTGCCGGTTGAATAAAGTGGGAGTTGTTGTTCCCATCCAGTGGCCAAAATGAAGTTTGCCACACCTGTGTCTCCAGAAAATGTAGTGTGTGTGTGTGTGTGTGTGTGTGTGTGTGTGTATATACAGAAAATGTATTTAATGTCATAAGTGTTTGTGTGTGTGTGTATATGTGTGTGTGGAATATATGTGTGGAAAAATATGTGAATACATATGTGGGTATACACACACACACACACACACACACGTATGAGAATTTGAATATATATATATATATATATGTAAATGTGTGCCAGACTGATAGATAAATACAGTCTTAGTTATGTAAGTCCTTTGCTTCCCAGAGATCTTTGTTCTCTGAAATTGTTTTGGGAGACATATTGTCAATGTTTTGATAACTGAACAGTTGACATCAAGGTACAGCACGGTACACGATCTATTGAACAGACTGTACGATTAATTCTCACAGTCTGCTTTTCCTTCACGTCAAATTAAACAATTAAACATGCCGTGCACCCTGAAAACACTCCATGTTTTCTGTGCAAGTCCGTGTGTGATGTAGTTTGGCTAATTATGGAAAAATGGGCAGAGATTATTGAGACCGATCTGGTTTGATCCAGTTACACAGAAAACAGTAGGTACACACACAC
>JAZGTJ010000293.1:37389-148058 GCA_036877575.1 Botia almorhae
TGGCATCGTTACTCTTTCCTGTCTCTAAGTGACTGTGGAGTCGCCATGGAAACATTGTGCCGAGTACCTCCAGAGCATGTGGCTGTGACACGTCTGAAGTCACACAAAGATTCGCTCTCTTTTGCTCACACTTCACGCCATATGCCCATTTCATGGGACAGGACAAAAGATATGAATTTATGATCGCAGTACTGTCTGTATACTCTGACTCCTGATGATGAAGCACTCAGATATGTTATTAACTCAGGTGTCTGTGTTTTCTCGCCTGCAGTGACGCCTCGTACCCTTATGATCCTGTCCCCTGGCAGCAAGGTCCCAATCAGCCTGCAGGTTCCCTCTCTGTGGTAACCACAGTGTGGGGGGTAACCAATCCATCACCCAGCCAGGTAAGAATGATCCCCAGAACCAGAAGATCAGCTGTGTGCTAAAAGCAGGGGAGCCGATCTTTTTCAGAAACATTTTTTTGGAAAGATCTTGTGCTTTCAAAGCCAGGTTAATGTACCTAGCCCTTCCAAAATTGCCCACCCCACCTTTAACCTCAGTAGAGGTGATGCACAAAGGGATATCTGATTTGTGAACGGTCTGCTAACTAATAGTCGCATGTTTAAAAATATCAAACTTCCACTAAATATGCTAGCGATAAAGAGTTTAGCGTAAATACCAAAAAACGGATCTTACCTTTTGATATTTTTAAGTTCCCTAATCTTTAAAAGCTGTTGTGGATATATAGACTCACAGGCAGTCATATAAGACCGAGCAATTGTATTCAGAATAAGGGAAACAGATACTTTCAGAGTTTTATGTTTTAGTGACTGTAATGTAGCTCTCAAAGTGACCGTTACAAAGACAAACGCCGTGTAGAAGAAACAAATGCCTCCTCTTATCTGCTCTGACCTCCCCTTCCTAAAAACCCCTTTACTTCCTGTCCCTCAGTTCGTAGTACACAAATTTCTGTTATTGTTCTCCGCAGGTTTTTGGCGCTCCTATGGGTCCAGGCGGAAACTCGGCCGGCGGTCACATGATGCCTGGCAACAGCCCGGGTATGAACTCGTCTCAGTTTATGAGCCAACAGGGCTACCCCGAACCCAATAAGGGCTACATGCAGCAGGGCATGTACGGCCGGCCCAGCGGGGGATACCCGACGGGGCCTGGATACGGGGGCAGGTGAGGAAAAGCAAATATTGTCAGGTTTTGTGAGTCTGCACGTGACGCCGTGGCTGTGTTTAGACTCTGCTCCTTGTGGGAGTTCAGTGACGTTAGAAAACCAGCAGACGTCAGCGCAGTGGGGGATGTGCGCCATCCCACCCCTGCTCTGACTCACACAAACACACGCGCACACTCATGTCCCTTAAGATCAATTTGCATCTCAATAATTCTTCTGAATCACTGACTCCAAGCACTCAACGTCCCCCCCTTGGCTCAACGGACCACTCTCGCAACACCGTGCTGCCACGGCAACACGATTAATTGGCTTCATTTACGCCACGGTTTACAAATATGCCACGCCACCTTGGGTCATGTGATTTAGCGTCGCCGTTAATCTAGTTTTATGATACAATTGAGCCGCGACTTTTCGCACTTACTGTAACTCATAAAATGTTTGTCTTCCATCTCTCCTCTTTAGTTACCCCAATAACGGAGGGGGTTCCCTCGGGATGCCACCCCACGGGGTCCGCCCGCCCACTGACTTCACCCAAGCCGCCGCCGCCGCTGCTGTGGCCGCAGCCGCTGCCACGGCGACAGCCACAGCCACGGCAACAGTCGCCGCGATACAGGAGAAGCAAAATCAGGAGCTGAACTATGGGCCTGTAAGAACCCTTGCTTGTTTGTGTTTAATATATGTAGCTGACCTTTCTTCCAGCACTTAATGATACTTTAAAAAACAGTTTGTTTACCTCTGTGTTTATACGACTTAAACGTTTCAGTGACAGCTTGTGTCTCTCAGCTTTATATCCCTTGTGTCTTTTTGTTGTTTTTAAATCTGATTGGTGCAGAGCTCGGGCTGTGTGAAATTGTTCTTTGCACTGAACAATCCTTATCTTTTTTGACACACAGTAACCTCTCTCTCCTTTGCACGCAATTCGCCCCCTGCTGGTCGAGCGCAGATAAACGCGCCCCGGTTCCAAAAACACGGCTTTAATTATTGCAAAAAAAAGATTTTTTCTGTCTCGTTTTTCCAGCACGTCTCACACGGCAGATTTCACATTCACCGCGTCTGTCCGTCTGTAGACGGCAGAAACCTCCGCCGCACGAGCGAGACTGGGCTTTATTGTTTGTCAGTGACCTAGTTGCTGTTTTTTCTTGCCCAGAGCTTGTCAGCCATAAGTCATGGCAGCAGGCATTTCTCCAGCCATTGTTACCCGGCGCTGGTTCTGATGGGTGTGGATCTCTGTGTTATTTTGCTTTGCAGATGGGTGGCGCTTCCTCTTACAACACCCAGTTCCTGTCACACTCCGGGCCCCGCGGCCCGCCCGGCATGGCCCCTTCCGGAATGGTCGGCTCCAGACCCCCTTCGATGGGACCCATGTACGCACAGCAGGGCCAGAGGTTGCCCCAACACCCTGTGTATCAGGGAGGTCAGCAGGGTCCTCCACGACACCAGCAGGGGCTGAAACGCCCCTACAACTCTGACGTGAGTACTGACTCGCTGCTTACCCAACTGACATCATCAGGGGAACCACAGCACGGTTCCAAAACCTGCCTACCCACATGGACGGCAGTTTAAGGCGTCATGAGTTGCATAATTATGTTCCTTTTATGGTGACTTTCGGGATATTCTTAGAAGGCATTGTATGTCTTCTTCATGGATAAAGCAATCCCATAGTGCATTGCAACAAGCTCGGTGGAAAAAAAATAGTTGAAAATAGTCATTTAGTTCAATGAAGTTAAAAATTGGCGTTATATAATTGATTATATTTATTGTTCATATTATATTATATGATGTCATTCGCACATTGCATACAGGGATTTCCGGGTCAGCAGTATGGTCCCGGAATGGGAGCTGGGGGCCCATACCCAGGCCAGCCCATGCAGTACCAGCGCTCCGCCCCATCCCCATCATATCCAGCCCACAGAATGCCGCTCCAGCAACCCAACATGGGCCAGTATCCTGCAGGACCAGGAAACCCGGGCCAGTACTACAAGGTAAAAGAACAGACTGAGACTGTAAACATATAACTGACCCAAAACTTTAACCCGTTTTCTCCCATTCATGATGTAAACGTTAATGATGACAGTTGTCTCGGTAATGACAGAGTAAGTGGGGTGCTTACAGTACTAAACCCGGTCATCTTGTTCTTTTAAAATGTTAAAAACCTTTCAACAGCACATTGTAGACCGCAAACAGCATCATGTTTCCCAAAGAACCGGTTCTTTTGTCGGTATTTAGTGACAAACAAGCTGCCGTTTTTAGAGAAACGCGCTGCTATTTGATACTTCCAACTGCGGCGGTGAACTTTAAAGAGGCAACGGCTTGTGAGTAGATTTTAAGAAGTACAAGTGAAAGCAGAACCAGGTTTGAATTCTGAGCGCAGTGTGGAATTACACTGTTAGAAGATCTCCACGGCCATCGATATCAGTGCACCTGTGTTTTTATCCGTTCTGACACGTAGAGGCTGCGTTTCAACATCTAGCGAGCAGACTACCTAGGCAGCATTAAAAAGCTACATTAATGCACCCTCGATGCGAAGACCTGTTCATTTGCCCAAATTTGGGAATACAATCCCATAATGCAACAGGCTTGTTGAATAAAATGCATCCAAGATGACAGATGAAGTAATGTGATTAATTATAAATTCAATTTGTTACTAATGTACAAAAATGCAGTCTAATTAAAAGTGTATTTATGTGTCTGTTGTTATTTATGTGCTTACTGCACGGAAACGTTATATGCAAATGATCATTGTTAACATTAAATTTAATTAGGTCGAGTCTCTCATGCGTTTGGAGTATGACGCATGAAGTCGACGCCTACATACAAAACGGTTACTAATGAGGTTCCATGACAGTGAACATGCTGCCTTAGAAGTATGCTGCCTGTGTAGGCAGTATATGGCAGGGTAGAGTCTTAGTCACCATCCAGCTCTATAATTCAGTGTAAGCAGGGGTTGGGTTGACTGTCATAAGCCTGATGTTGAAATCGCTTGTTTGTTTAACAGGCGGACCAGTTTAATGGACAGGGAAACAACAGTCTATCATCTGGAGTGACAGGCGCTGGGTACAACACCTTCAACCAAGCCGCTGTCAATGGGGTTGGTGTTTTGTGTGTGTGTTTTTGTGTGTGTGTGTGTGTTTTTGTGTGTGTGTGTTTACCAAAACGTGACATGTTCTGGGTGAAGCTGTCTGTTAATATTTCACTCTTTCACGAGGACTGTAATTGTACTTTGGCCGTCAAAGTTCAAACTCCAGAGCTGAATGCATGTAGCAGAGTTTCAGTTCTGAGTAGTGACGATTCTGCTGCATATATTAACGTTCATACGTGTCTGTCTGTCGCAGCCTGGACGTGCCATGCCGGGATACCCCAGCTCCCCTCTTCCAGGAAATCCCACTCCTCCCATGACCCCCGGCAGTTCTATGCCATACATGTCCCCCGGACAAGATGTCAAATCGCCCTTCCTACATGACGTTAAGCCCAACATCAACTCTCTGCAGCCCCCTACAGGTAACACTGGGCGTTGCATCTGAGCCAACGCTCCACCATCTTTGTGTTTAACACTCTGTAATGTTGCTGTGATATCACCATGTACTGTTATGCATCTTCATACTGCACATCTAACTGTACATCATCTCCTGTCTGCAGGGAACCCCAGTGATGACCTCCGTCTGACCTTTCCTGTACGGGACGGGGTCGTTCTGGAGCCCTTCCGTCTGGAGCACAACCTGGCTGTCAGCAACCACGTCTTCCAGCTGCGCGACTCCGTCTACAAGACCCTCATGATGAGGTCAGCGTTAATGCTTGACATGCGATTAAATACAAGCCTCAGCGATGCCGGTTCAACTGTTTTAGGAGTCCTTGTAAATATTTAAAAGGATACTTCCCCCAAAAATGAACATTTTTACATTATTTAATCACCCTCGCGCCTTTTTTCTACTGTGGAAAACACAAGAAGATATTCTGAGAAATGTGTCAGTGGTTTTGTGTCCATGCAATGGAATTCAATGGGTGCCACTGGGATGTTGTTCTGTTTAATCTTTAATCTGTTAATGGACTCTTCTGGTGTACGGGTGTGATGGCTGACGTGTCGCGTGTGTTTTCACAGGCCTGATCTGGAGCTTCAGTTTAAGTGCTATCACCACGAGGACCGGCAGATGAACACCAACTGGCCGGCGTCGGTGCAGGTGAGCGTCAACGCCACGCCCCTCACCATCGAGCGCGGGGACAACAAGACATCCCACAAACCCCTGTACCTGAAACAGGTCTGCCAGCCGGGGCGCAACACCATCCAGATCACCGTCACCGCCTGCTGCTGTGTAAGTATCTTAAAGAGATATTTCACCCAAAAATGACAATACTGAGTGTTAAACTTAAAGTATGAAACCGCTTGCTGTGCAGAGGTTTGCCGTTACATATTCTGTGAATGTTCAGTTTACGACATTCATCTGGCAGTTGATAAAATAGGGAAACCTTTCAATAAACGTTCATGAGATGTCCAATAAACAGCGATGTACTTCAGCGATGATCTGAGCCAGCTGGAAAACTTCCTGGGAATTGTCTCTTCTTGGTGTGGCTGTATTTTTAATCTTCTGAGATTGGAGTTATTTAACGTAAAACGAGGTGAAGAAAACGTTTACATTTTAGCGTCATGAGGAGACAACAGCTGCGCTCTGTTGCGTCCCTCAGTGCTCCTCCTCAAAGATCGACAGTTAATGGTACTTTATATGGTTCAGTATTCATATCCTCGCTCTCTCTTTCTCTCTCTCTCTCTCTCTCTCTCTCTCTCTCTCTCTCTCTCTCGACAGTCTCATCTGTTCGTTCTACAGCTGGTTCACAGGCCGTCCGTACGCTCTGTTCTTCAGGGTCTGATGAAGAAAAGGCTGCTGCCCGCCGAGCATTGCGTCACTAAGAGTGAGTGAGCACTGATTCTGACAGCGCCGCTGCGTGACCCATTTCTATGACGACTCACCCTCTGTTCCTCCACAGTTAAGAGGAACTTCAGCAGCGGTACCATCCCAGGAACTCCCGGGCTGAACGGCGAGGACGGAGTGGAGCAGACGGCCATCAAGGTCTCGCTCAAGTGTCCCATCACCTTCCGCCGCATCCAGCTTCCTGCCAGAGGTCACGACTGCAGACACATACAGGTGCGTCCAAGCCGAAGCTAGTCAAATCCGGTCCGAGTAGACGGTCCAGGCTTTAGATCCACCACTGTCTTTGAAAATGTTTTGAGGAATGTGTTTAATCCGGGTAATAAATCAGACACAATTACATGTTTGCTTTTTTTAATACAAAATTGACAATTTGCTGTTTGTACTTTGTTGTTTGTAAACGATTGTAAACTTTGTACAGCACTTTTCATATTATTGCCTCCCGATGATGAATCGCTTTGTTTACCTCACCTTGTAAGTCGCTTTGGATAAAAACATTCTGATAAATGCTTATCTGTAAAATGATATTTGTATTTACACACCTGAACGAGCACCAATCAGACAGGTGCGTTTTAGCAGTCAGGGTTGGAACTAAACCTTGCAGGACCGTGGCCCTTCAGGACCGGAGTTAAATAGCCCTGCCATTAAGCCTTAAGCCCTTCATTGAGTTTGTGTGTTAATCTGTCGGTTTTGCTGTGTTTTACCCACAGTGCTTTGATCTGGAGTCTTACCTGCAGCTTAACTGTGAGAGGGGAACCTGGCGTTGTCCTGTATGCAAGTAAGATCGTTCTCCTTTAACTTGAGCTTTTTTTAGCTCTTTCTTTGCTTTTAATCTCCTTTTAAAGTCAGTATTACTGTAAATGGCTGATACGGTTTATTTACCGTTTCTTGCAGTAAAACCGCTCTGCTGGAGGGGCTGGAAGTGGACCAGTACATGCTGGGAATCCTCATATACATTCAGAAGTAAGTTTTGTGCTGTAAATTAAACCGTTTTCACACTACACGTTCGGTTTGCGGACCGACATCAAAGACATCAAAGTCTGATGTCTTTGCATTAGACATCAAAGGCCTGTAGAATCCAGAGTGGTTCAACTGGTGTGAACGCCGCCCGGCCTAATTTTCTGAAGTGGAAACTGGTTTGACATGTAATTTAAGGTTTAGCCGTTTCATTGTTTAAATAGGATACTGAGGTAAATTATCAGAATAATATCGATGACATGTCTGGCATAGGAGGAGTCTAATTTTATGCAGGTGAAAAACTAGCTTTGCCTTCGATCACGTTCTGGGTGGTAGTTTTGGGTTTTCTTAAGGAATGTGCAATTTCCTCCTCCGCCTTAGTTCGGACTATGAAGAGATCACCATTGATCCAGTATGCAGCTGGAAACCAGTCCCAGTGAAACCAGACCTGCATATCAAAGAGGACCCAGACGGCCCGGCCCTGAAACGCTGTCGCACCCTGAGCCCCACTCACATGATCCTGCCCAGCGTAATGGAGATGATCGCTGCACTGGGCCCGGCCTCCTCGCCCTACCAGACCTTACCACAAGGTGGCAGCAGCAGCACGCCTGATTATCCCAACCAAGGTAGGAAGCTGTTGTGCTCAGTGACAGGTCAGATTTGACATAGTTGTTGACAAGGTTGTGGGATCACAAAAGCAGGATAATTTATATGAATATGAAAGCTGTTGTAAAATGTCTATTAATGTGTCTTGTAATGATTTGCTGTTCTGCGTGGCAGGTGGTTCTGGATACTCTAACCAGCCGGGCTTTTCGGACTTTCCCAATGCTCCCGGCACACCAACCATGGGAGATTTCGCCCCTGGGCCGCCCCCTCTCTCCTACCAGTCCGACTTGCCTAGTGGCCTCCTCACCCCTGAGAAGCCTGTGGGACACCCGATGTCTGGACAGGTGGGTGTTCCTGTTATCACCGTAGCATTCGTTTTCTCTGAAGGATCAGTAAAGGCCGCTTGCATGTCCGTGTGTCCGTGTGTCTGTGTGTCTGCGTTCTGCATCATTTATGATTCCTGCCAAAACGTTAACACAGATCTTTCGTAGCCATTAAAAATCACACTCCAAAAGCTTTGCTGCCGTGCTTCCGTGAATGATGTATGAAGTTTGAAACGGCTCATGTCGGTTTCCAATCTTCCATCTCAATAAATACAAGTGGCGCAAGAAGGCAAATGTAATAACGTTCATGCGCCAATTCGTTTCTGACTTTATGGAAACCAGCTATTTGAATTAGCCCTGCAAGCTTGGCGGCACCTATTGTGCAGAAACGAGAGGCACCTTGGTTACCCAAATGCGATTTTGTGGCATCTTGGTTTCTGTCGTCCCCGTATGTCAACAGACGTGAGAGCTATTCAGAAGGTTCTGGAGACGACAGCACGGCGCCGTGTTTCTGTCTGTCACCCGCAGCTGCTGCGTCTTACGCTGTGTCACTCCAAGCCCTGTGAATTTGTTTTAATTTCACTGCTTTCTGACCGTCTTTTATCTGTTTTTATTCTCTCCTGTACTAAAGATGCCCCATTCTAGTCGCATGGACCCTTCCCACAATCCCCTTCAACAGCAGCAGCAACAGCATCAAGGTCTCCATGGTAACTCCAACATGGGTGGCCCTGGTGGACCCATGCATTCCCGCAACTCCTCCCAGAATCCCCGGCTGCACACAGACAGTTTTGGACTGGGGGGCCCTGGAGGGCCCGGGGACGTTTCAGAGACTCCCCTTGATGTGAGTCAGAATCAATCATCTATTGCAGATCAAAGCAGTCATGATGTTTGTCCATGAAGTTAACACTTTGAATTAGCTGTAACTTAGAACTGCGTTGCAACTAGTATTATGTATTAATTTAAATAACTAGACATAACTGTTCTTAAACTGACCGTGCCAACACATCTTAGAAATAGCATTCACTATAAATGAGATGAGCCTACAAATGAGAAACATAATCCCACGCAGCAACAAATTAAATGTGTTTGAATGGGTAGGAATTATTTGTCATTCTATTTTAGTATGTTTATGTCATCAGCAGAGTCTATTAAGTAGTAACCATAACAGAGTATTGAGGGTTGGGTATGTGTCATTGTTGCATGTCACAGAGCAAAGTTCCCAACACTGATCTCTGAGGCACACCAAAACTTTTGGAAGATGTGCAGTTGTGTAGGGGTGAGTCCGTAACTAGGGCTGCAAGATGTATCCAAATGATCAAAATATTGCAGATGTGCATATCGGAATAGTTTACAATAACTAAATGATTCTAGTACTTCAAAAAGTTATGTATAATCAGAGTTGTAGGTTGATGCAGAAAGATTGGCACGCTGTTACTGGTTGGAATGTGTTTCCATTCGCAGGAAGAATGTGAAACATATGCTGGTTACATAATTGTCAGTTTACAAATATATTTTATAATAATTGATATCGATTTTACAAACTTTTTTCAAGCATCATCATGTCGAATATCGCATTATTTAGCAGGTTGGCACATAAAGCATGTCATGCAGCCCTTTCCCTAACCTTGGAATTTTGACTTCCACATTTTACATTCCAAATCCATTTTGTTTTCCAGCTTCTCCCAGAGCTGACCAACCCTGATGAGTTGCTGTCCTACTTGGGCCCGCCCGACCTTCCCAACAACAGCAGCGACGATCTGCTCGCTCTGTTCGAGAGCAACTGAGCCCCGTCATTCTTCAACCCTGCGTCACCATCCAGAAGACAGCCTCTCTAATCCTACATACTCTCCACCCACCTTCGGGAGGTTTGGGAAGTGTAACAGATATCCCATTGCGTCTTTGCGCTGTTTCCTCTTGAGACTGGAATGCCGTGACTCACAGGAAGGCGCAAGAAAAAAATCTTTTTCTGTGACAACGTTACTGTTCGTCTGCTTCGCTGAACTCTGTCCAGATTTTATCGTGAATTTCTTTCTTATGAGCTGCGCTCTCAACTCATCTGTAGAAAGACGCCTCATCTCGCATCGGACTCGTGTGGTGTAAATTACATTGTGTGGGCGGGGCGGGGCGGGGTGGGCAGGGCGGGTCACTGTTTGTTTTTCCTTGCAGCTCCTGTTTTAAAGTCTGAATTAGATGAGGAACTCTAGTACTGATCCGAAGTACTGTACAAAAAAAAGAACACGGGGGAAGCCAAAATGTCTCACTTCCGATGTGACTTAAACGAAACGCAAAAACAGATTCAACTTGCTAACACTCACTGAACGTCTCATCACAAGTAAAGGTAGAACCTGATTCTCCTCATCAACAGGAAGACTTGAGTTTTGTTTTCATTTTCTCTTTCCTCAAAGACGACCACAAAGCTAGCTCCACGCTAACATGTTTTTAGCCACATATGACTTGATTTTAAATGTTCTTTACTTGAAGGAGATCTCAAGTGTAGCTTTTAATCCTTTAACAGAGGGGAACGGCATGTCAGATCTTAAACGGTAGCATTAAAGTGCACTATAATTGTTTTTGCACATTTTGCCGGGCCCTTCGAGAGCCGGTCAGATAGATGCAGACGTTCTGACGCTGTTTTCACCTACAGCTACAAGCGACAGAAATCAAAGGCAATGAATCAGTCATCTTATGTAACGTGCACCTTTAGCCGCCCTTAGTGTGCGTGTTTAATGCCACACCCTTCTCTCAAAAAATTGTCTGTTGTTTTTATCTACTCTTTTTTTCCTTCCCAAACATTATTCCTATACAAAATGTCTTCCTCTCCCCTGTGGATTTCGTGCCACCAGGTCTGTGGATTTCAATGTTTCCATCACGAGAACGCATTTAAATCCCTCACCGTGGTTGGTGCGAATCGCCCTCACTTGTAGACGCATTTCAGTCGCCCCTAAATATGCAAGTGAGAGACTTTGGGCTGTTATATGCTTTTCGACAAAGAAAGATGGAATTCATACAAAGTGCAGGCAGCCCAGTAGCACCTTGTAGACAGGTTATAACACAAACACACACAAGGAGGTCGGATCTTAGGGCCTTTTTGGACAGAAACCTTCCCGTAGTGAGATTTGGGTTTTTGCTCGGACAAATCTGGGTGGGTAGCTAGCGGGTTGCTAGCGAGTGTCCCAACAGGAAATGGACGAATGATTGTTGCCGAACTCGTAACTGAGGTGGCAGAACAATGGGATCCATGTGAATTATGTACAGATATGGTATTATTATTGTTTCAGATGTGAACTTTCTCTTAACCTCTTAATATGGAAAAAAATAAACGTTTAAACACTATGACAAGAACTCGCGGCAGATCTGCTCTTCATTCCCCCTCGTTTTCCGTTTAACGCTCGCGTTCTCGACAGAGAAACCGTGGAGGGGAGATGAGTCTACTGTTGTCTCTCGTCTTGTCTTATTATTTATCATCACTCTTTGGGCACTGTTAGAAAAGTGCAGTTTGTATATTAACAGGGAGCACCGGGAGTCCTTTGGATGTGCTTTTATTTTTTTCTTTGAAGTCATTTGTGTATCATACAGTTTTATCTCTGATTATATAATAATTGTTATTATAAAGACAATTGATGGGTCTGTATGCATCACTCTCTTCTGTGTTAACTAGCAGAGTTTATGAATTTGTTAGCAAGAGAAAACGACGTCGCCGTCTAAATCTGTGACCATGACCATGAGAAACTTTGAGACAAGCATCATGTCACGTTCACTTGTTGATCCAACTGTTGCAAAAAGATGTTTGACTGTCACGTGTTGGTGAATCATGAAGTTCTCTCGATAGAATTAAACATGTACAATTGAAATCGATTTGTTTTTCTAAAGATGTGAAATATTTCCATTATGTTTTATAAGTAAAGACTTAAGCCCCATTGCGTTTCATTGGCTTTATTTGAAAACAGCAGTTCGGTGCAGAGACGCGGGAAACAGCTGAGGGGGCGTGGCCGGACAAAGGTGTGTGTTTTATGAGAGAACGGACGTACTGAGGAGGAAAAATGGATTTTACGGCTTCGGTTTGTTTATTTTGCGTTGCTACGCGATTAAATCTCAATTTTGAGTGTGCAGTTGAGAAAACCTGGCAAAAATCCTAAAAATATCCATGCGGAGACGCATTTACGTGATGCAGTTTTGGGCAGTAATGGCGAATTTAGTCTCCGGCCAGCGCCCTCATGCCATGAACGCAGGTACACACCCACGCCATTTCCTCGTCGCTCATTGGATAAGATCCAGTGACGTCGATTATACCTACCGCGATAGGCTAATCGCGGTGTCAATCAAACGCCCCATTGTGAATTTGCGGATACAAGGCGGATCGCTCGAGCCCGGAGCCCTGCGGTAATTCATTCACCTCCGCCGTCTCTGATTGGACGACGCGCCTGCCAATCAGCGGTTCCCCGTTTTCATAGGCTCCAAAAGAGAAAAGCGCATCCTGCTCGCTTCTATATATCCCGTTATCACGCGTATTCTGCTTCCCGGTGAACTGCGGCATTTTGTAGCATCGTTCGGTAACCGGTCCAGCAAGCGATACAAATAAAACACCGTCTTTATTCATCATGGCCAACCCCAAAGTTTATTTTGACATCACCATCGATGGGAAAAACGCCGGGAGAATTGTGATGGAGGTAGGTCACGTCCAGTGACTGGATTGCGACGGATCCCCCCCAAAAACGTAGGAATGTTCGATTAAAAAATAGTTTTATTTTAATTTATCGCTGCTTGTTAAATGATGCTGATTTTGAGGGGTTCTGGAGTTGCAAGAGTTCGGTTCTACGCGCATGTTTGAGGAGTTCCAGTGCAGTCGTGCATAACGTTTAAATAACGTTTCGCATGCAACCCTGGATCCGTGAATATGTGGGGCTGTTTTTTCCGCGCTGAGCTGCAACAATGTGTCATGTGCTACATTACGGCGCGTTTCAGGTGTTGCGGTGTTGCCAGGTGTGATCGTGTAACGAGACGAAGACTCTTAACATTTCTGATTGACATTTAACGGGCTCGGAGATACGTGGTGTTCATGTGTCAGTCTGCTGTCAGTGAGCACATGGCGGTTCCACAGGCTGCGTGGGATTCACGGCCCGTTTTCTTTTTTTCTAATGGAGACGCCATTTTCACCATCATTTTTGTCATAACGCAAGATGCCATTTTGAAAAGGGAGGGGTGAAGACCTGGTGTTTAGACAGCCACCAGAACTTAACCAAAATGTAGTATTTCATGTTTGGTGTTTAAAAAAAACTCCTCAAATGTGCTTCGAAATGATTTTACTCGTTTGCGTTCCGATGCATTTATGAATGTAGATTGTAACTGAATGCATCTAAATTAAGTGTGTCGTGAAGTGAACTACAGTCCGTAATGAGGCGAAATCATTTCCAGTGTCTGCGCCTGCGATGCGGAGCTCGTGAAAATTTAACCTACTCAGTTGCCTTGAGAGTCGTGTTAGCCGAAACGGGTTGGTCGCTGTTTCTGCATTTTAGAAAGTCAGTCATTATACAGACTTAAAGAATCCACATTTTGCAGTTTTATGTTTCGCAAGCTATTAATGAGAACAGTTACGAAACGCACGCCCGCACTGTGAAAATGCTGGCAGGTTTCCCTACAGTTAGAGTTATTTACAAAGCTTGTGTGACTTGTACCTTAGATGAGAATATTCGGAAACAAAATTCATGAACTTGATAAGTTTCTGAACTCCCACTTATTATTCCACACGATAAAATTTTTGATGTTGTTTTGAACTTTTATGACCCTGGATATCTGTTCCGGTCTAACTCGATTCTGTTTCTTCTCATTCTGTTGAATTAGCTGAGAGCTGATGTTGTTCCCAAGACTGCCGGTAAGCTCCCCTATCATCTTATGTCAATGTGTATTGTCTTGTCCTCTGAATTGCATGGATTTCCTCTATTCACTTGCTGTGTCTCAACAGAGAACTTCCGTGCTTTATGCACAGGAGAGAAGGGATTTGGCTACAAGGGGTCTGGATTCCATCGTGTCATCCCAAACTTCATGTGCCAGGTCAGCTCAGGCACCTTCCTTTAAAACTGACCACAAAATTGACACCATTTAATTACAAACATGTTCCTGGTCATCTTGTGATGTCATGCTGTAGGGTGGCGACTTCACCAACCATAATGGAACCGGTGGAAAGTCCATCTACGGGAACAAGTTTGCGGATGAGAACTTTCAGCTGAAGCATGAAGGAAAGGGAACCCTCTCCATGGCCAACGCTGGACCCAACACCAATGGTTCTCAGTTCTTCATCTGTACGGCTGATACTGCTTGGTAAAGAGCTTTTTTTGTTTCTTGTTGTCCCCACACTCCACCCAAAAAGCTTCAGGTCTGTTTGGATTTGTTTAGCCAAGAGAGATACTTTAAGATCCCGCCCTCTGTTCAAAGTCCTCTCCAAAACCACGCCTCCTCCTATGGTGCACACAGCTTTGCAGGTACATAGTTTGACAGGCAAGCAGGGCATCTGTGTCTTCCACAGAAGATAAGAAATATTTTTAGATCCTTCAGTGATTGCTGTGATGTCAGGATGTGAAGAGACTTTCAGACAGCATAACCGCAAATGTTTATGGAAAAAATGGCGTACGCTGCCCTTTAAATAACGGAATAAGCGCAAAATAATTTCATATTTCAACAATGTATAAAAGTACGAATTATATATTTACACCTTCAATTGAAATTCTTCTTTTTTGGTCAATGTAACTTTTTTTAATGCTTAGTGCTGTTCTTTATGAAATCCCTGTTAAATATGTTAAGACCTCTGTAAGCAGCTTGTGAGCTCTGTGGTTTTGTGCTGCTTTGTTTACATCATGGCTGGTGCGATTCAGCAACATTAGCTCAACCACTGGCACAAGCTTTAGGTGGAACTGTTCAGATAGCAGATAGGGGCCGCGTTTAGCTAAAAGTTTGAAAACAATATATTTATTTATATATAATACTACGAATTATGCTTTGACAAGTGTCCTACCGTTTTAATTAACTTCTGTTGCAATGTCTCCCCCTACAGGCTGGATGGCAAACACGTTGTGTTTGGTAAGGTGATTGATGGAATAGACGTGGTGAACACCGTCGAAAGCAAAGGCAGCAGCAGCGGGAAATGCAGCGCCAAGATCCTCATCGCGGATTGCGGGCAGCTTTAATTTCTGACCCCCCCCCTCCCCAATCCCGCACATTCCCACAATATAGATTATGATTTTTTATTAATGTCGTTCCTCTTGAATAAGACAAGACTTCCTGTGTCCAGTTGTATGTGTTCTGACGGTCCTCAGGACTCCGTTTGTTAAAACACAGATTAAAGACGACTCGAGATTAATTTCAGCAGTTTTTTGTGTTTTTCCTTTTCCTCAGAACTGACAGCTCGGCTTCTGTTGTTTAGATGTAGTAAGAGCTTTGAGCTTTTCATGATTTTCATAGAGCTGTTGGGTTTTTTTTGTAATCTAGAAAGTCATTCACAAAATGGCCATTAAAGATTTCATTTCCAAAAGTCTTTTAATGAGCAGCGTTTGCCATCACTTTACTGTTAGTTCAGTGTTTCCCAGTTGATTTTGCTGCAGGACCAGTTTAAGATGCAGTTGTTTCTTATGTTAAAAAAGTAAAAATCAGTTATTGAGTTCATAACACACAAGTTTAACACGACCTTCTTACCTTTACCCCGATTCACAACAGTAAGTTTATTTATCAAATGAATATTTATCATTTGAGCTGTCAGGTCAGATGTGCAAACAGAAAGAAGATCCGGCTGCTATATCACATGTCTGGGTGGTGCAGCGTTTGTAACTTGTTCTAACAGCACTTGTGTGGTTTAAATTTGTCATTCACATTAAGAAAAATAACTCCACATGGCCTGCAATTTTGTGTTACATTTTAAGTTTCGGATTGCAGCCTTAAACTGGACATTGTTTTAGAATTGTTTATCATACAAAATCAAAACTAATATCCTTCAAATCCTCTTGCATTCATATTAATATTGCTATTAGCTGCATTAGCCCAATACACCAGCTGCAGTACAGAATAAGGACTGTCCAAGTACGCCAAGTACTGTCATAAACTGTTGAATTGAGTCTTTTATCTTTTATAAAAGCTTTTTTTTTAACTAAGTCTTTGGAAACCTAGCTATTCTGTTACCTTAACTACGTGTGATTATGTTCAGTCGTATTAATTATTTGTGTTAATACAAACAAGACACACCTGTGAGCCACTAACATTCACTCGTCACGCCAAAGAAACTCGCGACACTGTAAACATTCTGATTTTAAACCTGATATACAAAACATTACCAAAGGTGTTTCGTAACAGCAGTGTTTTCAATAGGACGCCTTCGTGTGGATTGTACAAGATTTCTAGGTCAAAAAGTCCTCCATATTAAGAGCGCTTCATTGTAAATGTCCAGCGTGAGCTGTTTTTGCTGGAAGTTTAAAGTAGTTCATCCAGCAGGTTTTCTGGGCTGCGCGTCTGGCCCAGAGCTGCGCTGCTGGGGCTGTTGCACATGGGGCATGCGTGTCTCACTTCCAGCCACTTCACCAGACACCTGCAGTACAAGGTAAGTCGTGCATGAGAAACGTGCTTGACCACAAACCAGGTATCCTTAAAGCAGTGCGGCTGTCGCATTTAACATCCGTTACGAAGCACAATTTGACGGTGTTCTGTGTGTGTGGATTGCTGAACTACTTTTTTTAAAAGTGGAATTAGCATGACGGCCATCGGTGGGCATTACCTTTTGTGAAAGGCGTGTTGGCATGGCAACACCCCAAGCTCGTCTTTTGTCCTGAAGTCCTCCAAGCACACAGCACATGTTAGCTGAGGGGACACACAAGAGGGAAAATCAGAACGCCGTTCCGGGAAGGAACATTAGAGTTTTCCAAATGTTTCAGTGGTCAAAAACTTGTACCCCATCTGTGCGCAACTCTGTTGTGTCGTCTTTGAAAACAACCTGAAATGTAAGCACACGGTATGTTTGTGGTCCCAAAAGTGAGCAAACAGAACTGAATACTTGTAACTGTAACAATTTTGTACAACTATTTACAAAATCGCTTTTTATAAAGCAACAGATTTACTGTTACAAAGACCGGCACACTTTATGGATGCCATAGGTCATATCTACAGTACCCTGATGTACTGACAAACTGACTATATGCTAGTATGCCTTGATGACAGTTGGCAAAAATCGTTATGATCTTTATCTCATTCAGTGACATTTAGAGATGTTGAGTGTGTGTCTGCCGTTTCATTTTGCTATATCTCACACTTACCATCCGGTAGCCAGCTCTCTCATTCTCCGCTTGATGTCTCAGTTTACTGCAAAGAACAAACCACAACACAAATCATAAACAGTTGATTCACTGTGGAGAAATTACTTACTTTTGTGCTTTAAATAGTCAGTGCTTGGCGTCTCTTGTGTTTTTCTTCATCATTCACCAGAGACTACCATTAAAATCCCATTACAATTGTACAATTCGTCGACCACTATTTTATTTTTGCAATTAGGTAACAGTTGTGCACACAGAGAGCTGTGTGGGGGTTTGCGGTTTTGTGTTCGACATGACATTAGCCAAAATCCTTTGGCCAAAAATAGCCCAGTGGACAAAAAGCGCAGCGATACCATCTAGTTTGGGATTGTTTGAGTTAGGAAGTGCATGAGGCCAGAGGAAGTCTTTTGTGCTCTGCGACTGTCAGTCTGACATAAGCACTTATTTACAGCCTACCGATGACATCCAGCGACAAGCAGGTCCGGTTATTTCTCCTATGATGTATGAAAAAGAGACGCTCGCACTTACCTTACGAAGAAGCAGCAAAATAGCACACTTAAAACAAAGATGAATATCCCCGTGCCAAAAATCACCACATAGATGTTGAGCGGAAGTTCCTGAGAGGTTACTGGAGGCATGGTGCTTTAAATACCGATCATTTCCCGAGAATAAAGATGCCCTGAAGCGAAAAACGCGAAGAGATTTAGGGACGGGTCATTCATAGATGCACGACCAGATAGATTTGTTAACTAACCCAGTTGCACAACAGTTTGATCGTAAAGAAACCCGCGGCGTTATTACGCGAACTTCAGGTTGAATTGAAGAGAGACTGCGTCGTTTATTAAAGCAGACAGTATTTGTTTTAGCAAACCAATACAATTCAATGAATCTATTAAAGTGTAACGAACAGTCTTTGAAAGATATCTGTGGATAAACAAGAACAATGTTAATTAAACTCACCATCTCAGCTCAGATCTTGGTGATTATTCTTCATACACGTTAAGATGCCGAAATCACTTCATTCTCACGGCTCAATGACTCCAAATCACCGGCTTTTCAAATATATCAAATCTACGGTAACGGAAACTATGTATATATCACAGTTTATATATCTAAATAATATGGTGAAGATACAGTATCGTAACGTTTACAAAGCACGGGAGTATGATAAGCCACGCCCATTGATGCCATGGGGCGGGGCTACAGACACCGGACGATTCAGTTTGTCAACATCCACGTTTCACCAAATTAACTTGAAATCGCAACAAATGAATAACTAGGCGTATAATTGTGAGAAATTCACAGTAATATGTCTGTCCATCCATCTATCAGTCTGTTAACTTACTATGTAGTTTTTCTATTTAATTATAATATCAATCATAATACTGTATGTTATCGTTTATAGAAATTAGAAGCATAGGGATAATATATTTTTAAACGTCTGCATTTATTATGTTGTCTAAATCTTTTTTTATATTGCTGGTCCTTATAGTAGTTACTGTAGTATTGAGGATGATTTTAAAAGACGTGTTTGGACAGAAATATAATTAGGTCTGAAAAATGCTAAGAACAGCACACCCTGCTAACAACTCTGAGGTTCGACAGCAATTTAGTTATTTAGTCATTTTATTCTTATTTATTTGCATTCATTTAAAATTGCTTTAATATTTAAGACAAGCTAGAACAGTGTTTGCTAGATTATCTTCTAAAGAAAATGTATCCAGGACAAAAATGATTGGTCTTGCCCAACACAATCATAATGGTCAGCCAGTGAGGGCTTGCACACAAATTCCTTGTACATAAATGCTTTGTGCTCTCAACAAAACATCCTTGTTCTTAAACGAACAGCGCTGACAATTTAGTGGTTCTGTGTGATGGTTTAGCTTTTGCTCTCTGACAAACAGAACTTGAAGTCTCACCCCAGTGCGACATTCAGATAATGTTCTTCAAAAACTGCCACTACAGAAGTGCAGTAGAACGTGTCTACTTATAAAACTCAGCTATTGTCATTCAAAGATTCAAACATCAAACAAATGTTGCTGAGAACTTTGGACAGGTCAGACAACCAGAAAATGTAGACACTTTTTGTCTTAATGTTGAAACATCTGTCATTTAAAACTTAATACGCTTTTATTTTTGTGTCAGGAGGATCCTGGCAAAAACGATCTCCAGACTTGACAGGAAGCTATGACCCTCACACACAGAGATTTCTAAGCGATCTCCTTCATCCGCTGAGTGTATTTCCACAATCCTGTTGAGTTTGTTTTTCCATGAAACAAAAATCAAATACACAGGAATACTCAACACTTTTTATTCCTTGAATACATAAGTAAACAAACAAATGAATAAATAACAGTGGCATACGGACCACAAAAATCCTTTATTGTGAGCTACATTTTTCGTTAATTAAATCGGCAATACATACATAGCTGCTTTTCATGTTTAAAGTTAATGCCAAAGTCGGTTATTTTTTAAACTCCCCATTTTATCATCGTCAACTCTGGCGGCCCTTAAGAGAGACTTCTTAAGCTAAGAAAATCCTTCATCGTCAGAGTATTTTAAGGGTTTTCCTAACTTAAGGGTTGCAGATCTAAACTACTGAACTGTGGGGAGTGACTCTGTTCTTAAGACACAAACTGGTGTGTAGTTTAGTCCCACGTATTGTAAAAGGGATTCTGGCAGTAGTTTAGCTCAAGTCCAAGCGGTTGCAGAGTGGTTATAGTTTGTGACTTTGTCGTAACAATGAATAGATGCATAAATACAAGAAATAGCTGTTCATAATACAAATGTACAGAAAAGACAATAACAATAGAACAGTGTAAGTTAAACGGCTACAGTTTGTTAAGTTGTACTGCATCTGAGGATCTGCTGGAGTTGTAGGTACGAGAGGGCTGCACTTTTAATACAATACTGTACAAAACAGGAAGTTAGTAAAGACAGCTGATCAGACGTGTCGAACACTTCACATATCATCTTTTTCTTTAGTATTTATACAGACGATGTAAAGCGCACACAAATAAAAAAACTGATGAACATGTGACCCGTGCCGGCAGAATGAGCACATTTCTAAAAATTAGTTCTTGTTGTTTCGCTTTAAAAAACCTTTAAAATGATGTAAGATCGGTCTGAAGCACCAGTCGTGAAAAAGCGAGCAGAACATTTAAGAAGGTACGTCTCAAATAACGTACAGATACAGATAAAAACTGTATATAAACCGTGTGTATATATAAAAAACTGATCTTTGGAGAATTGGGATTGCTAGACGAGGGCTTAATGAACTGAATTTTGTGAAAACCTTAAATTAGACCAAAATTTAGGCATTTGTCACTTGTTTTGCCTGTAGCACATTTTGCCAGCACGGGTCACATTCTGAGAAAACTGACTGCGGTTTGCATATAGTTTGATATGAACTGTTGTTTATGTCACCAGAGTCAATACAGTTACTGTTCACCTCTGTTACATCATACAGCCTGTATTCATTTAGCATAAAGATCCACAGCTACATTATATTCACTGATAAACACTCAAAATACTGATACTTGGTAACCATGACGTCATCACAATAATACCGCACCCACAGCAGAGAGGAGGAGCTCAGACTCTTGAAATTGAGGAAATGTAAATGGTAAAGAGTGATTCAACAGGATGCTAGAGGATTCTGGGTGGTTGTCTGGACGGTCCTAGGGTAACTAGGTGGTCGCTAGGGTGTTACTACATGCCCAGCTAACACGGAAGGTTCTCACAACGTTGGCTAACGTTGTCTAAAAGTTCTCTCAAAGTTATCAAAAAACATTCTTGCAGTAACCTTAGTAGAACGTTTTGAATGTTATATATCATATATAGCAGAAACGTTATTCTTAAGTGGTTAGTGGAATGTTTTAAGGTTCTTATAACTAAGCAATAAAAAGTCTAAAAATCTGGATGTTTTGATCGTTCTAGGAACAATCAAAATCATATATTTAATGTTTAATTACTAATTAAAATGTTAGAGAAACATTCTTACAACCTACAGTTGTTAGCTGGGACGCTGATATTCTGGTCCCCAAATAAGTATTGCTCGAAGAAAGTGTCACCACGGTACGGTATTCAGATGGTTGCTAGGATGTTTCTAAGTGTTGTCTAGTTGCTAGGTTCTGGTCTCTAGATACAGTTAAGGTCCTCCTATGAGAATCAGCAACAACAATCTGACATGAACTCGTATTTTTAACACTGCATCAGGTAAGTTGTTATGCTGTACAGGAAACACACCTCTAAATGAGTAACATGTCAGAGTTTAACACTGAGGAGTTCTGCTTTGTTTCCTGTAACACACACTAATAAAGATGCTTTCTCTGTTTAACATGCTGAGTCCAGAGGAGATTTTGCTCTACTCTCTAAGTGTTCCTTTAGCTCAGTTGGTAGAGCATTGCGCTAGCAACGCAAAGGTCATGGGTTCGATTGCCAGGGAGCACATGCACTGACAACTGACACTATAACTTGAATGAATTGTAAGTTGCTTTGGATAAAAGCGTTTGCTAAATGCGTAAATGTACTCGTACGTGCTGATTTCAGTAGTTTGTAAAATACATTTAGATCCTCTTTTCCTGTTCTGATTAAAGAAAACATGAGTTATTTGTTTGTGGAGGTCAACTCAAAGCCACCAAGTTAAAAGAAAAGAGCTACAGCAACATTTCAGTGAAGTGGTCACAAAAACAGATGCCAGATGTTAACAGTGAATAAGGCATTATGCTCATTTCCAGAGGTCTTGATGTAATAAGGCGTTTTTACTGACCACAGGACAGTTACAAACTCACTGTAAAGACACTCTCACACGTCAGGTCAACGCCTGGGCCAGAAAGGTTCATGTGCTACTGCCACTGGCTTTATGTAGCATTGCGACTGGCCCGCAGTACGCTGTCCAGACCGCTCAGCTGCCGGAGGAAACCGCGGTTCGGCGTGACGCCTCGGTGATCCTTCACTGTTTTAATAGCCTCCACTAATGTCATGTTCTGCCGGATCATGAGGTAGGCCAGCACCAGCGTAGCAGACCGACTCACACCGACGGCGCAGTGTACGAGCACCGTTCCTACAAAATAAAAGACCTCGCGTAAAAATACTCTCAGAAATGACAAGTCCTGCGTTGTTTATTTATTTTTATTCATTGCGAATGTAGAACAATAAAAATGATCATAAATTGTTACGCTGGTCATTTCAATTGTAATCAGATATTTTGTATTCAATTAGAATGCAAAATAAACACATTTTCACACCCCGCTGCATATACACAGCAAAACATACATGTTGCTGTATAGTTTTTCATAGATTAAAAGTTCTGTATGTTACATTTACACAAGTTGATATATAATGTTTAAAGAATAAACCGTTAACAGTTAAATTAAGTAATATCAGACCGTACAACACCATTGGCTCTATCGTAAAGCTTTATTTATGGAATACTAACGCGTGTTGGAGTGTTTTAAGAAACGTCAGGTTTGATTCACGCGCTCTCACCTCCAGCGCTGAGAGCTCTGTGGATGAACTCAGCCGCGGGGTAGAAGTTGACACTCATGTCGAAGGAGGGCGAGTCGTGGGCCTCAATGCCGTGATATGTGATGTTCATACCGGAGTAATACTCTGCCCCCCCCCTCCACTTGCTCTGCGCACAGTTGAGGATGTGCGTGATCCCCAGCTTCACCAGCTCTTTGCGATTTGAGGCGATTTCTCTGAAAGGAAGTGAGACGTTTAAAGCGAAAACTGGACACATATATATATATATATATATATATATATATGTGTGTATATATTAAATGGTAGAAACCACAGATCTTCTCGGGCTACTCACTGGTCACCTATGTACAGTCTTGGCCACACTTCATCTGCATGATTACAGGCTGTTTTGCCCGTGTACAGAAGACGCTCGAGTTCGGCAACAGTTAGCACAGGAGAGCCCTTCTCAGAGTCCCGTCTGCTGGGAGATCTGGAGTTACTCCTGGACCGCGACAGTCTGGACATGAAGGCCATTTTGACTGACGTTTAGAGCGACTCTATAAGCAAAAAATGTATTTAAAAGTAGCGTAGACCATTTCGGAAAAGCTAGCAGTAGCAACCTAGTTTTAAAAGCATAGAATCACGTCCTCCATTCAAAGCGATCTCCAAAGCCACGCCTCCTCAGGTAGTGCGCACAGGTATGCAAATACAAAGTTTGACGGGCATTTAAGACATCCTATCATTGCATTTGGACCGAACGCGATGATTCGTCCAACAAACATTTGACGGTCCTACGCATTCCACAGAAAATATATAAATGTATAAATATTTATACCACTTAGCAATTGGTATCAGGATGTGAAAAGACTTTCAACCAGCATCACAAAAAATATTTCTGAAAAAAGCGTCTACCCCGCCTTTGTAGTATGGAAACTCTTTATGGAAATTGTAATATAGATTAAAATGTGAATTTAAATACGTTATTTGACCAAATGTACCGTTTAAACCAATATAAGATGCACAAATGATACTAACACCAAATGAATCACGCACGGCGTAAATAAATAAAGCCAAACACAGAACGCACACAGCAGCACGTCCTCAATGGCAGCAAATCAGACGTGAAAAAACGCGTTATCCACAAGTGCGTTCACATCTGTATATCTTATTTCTTTATCTGCGGGTCTAAAACGAGGAAATGAAACGCGTCGTAACATCTGACACATCGCCCACGTCATACAATAAACATTTATGTGGTCATTGTTCATTTTGGCTGGAATTAAAAACGATCTTTCATATTAACAAATCTGACAGGATGCGCGTCCTTACCTTAGACAGTCGGGTTTCGATCTTTAACAAATCATTTACTGAATCGATATGTTTTCTTGATATTTATCCCCGTATAATTCACAAGCCCATGTCTGTCGCTGCAGCACAGATGCAATTGGTATGTCACACAGGCGCTGCATCAGATCGCAACATGCATGTGATGCACGCTGCAGTATCTGTTCCGTTTCGCTGCACGCGGGCTCTGTGCTATTTAAATGACTGATCTCAATATTCTCGATATTATTGGATTTGTAACGGAGCAGCTCGTGTCACATGCATGCTGAGTACAGCGCCCTCTCGAATAATGCACCTGCAGCCACCCATGCAGATGCTGCAGACAGCATCGAGACGAGTTGCGAAGCTTTAGGAATGTACGAGAACAGGTTTGATGAATATAAATCTGGAGTATTGTAATTTAACAGCAACACTGTAAACAAAGCCATTTCCCCCGATGTTTAGTTGTTTTTAAACTTGTTGTTTTTGGAGGTTATGAGTTAATTATCCTAAAAATCAATTCCACCGTGTTCACGCAATAAATGAAGCATGTCTAATTAATTAATAAACACTGAAATGTAAAAGTTGTCAAGGCCCAGGTTGCTGGTTAAGTTTAGTTTATCCAACAGTAGTCACCTTAAACTGAGTTACTGAGTTCATAATACGTCAAATTCCTGAAAAAAAATGTACCTGCAGTTTATTGTAAAACAAACTGGCTAAAACACATTTAATAGACAATAATTAAATGTTTCGATTTAATTGAACATTCATTTGTCATTGTGCGCCCTCTTGTGCTCACGATAGTGTAAGGCAACGTTTATTTTTTTGTCACTACCCCGTTCTGACCACTAGTGGCCGCCACAGTTCATTAATATCTTCCGGTCACGTTTTCAATTAAAACATTCCGGCAGATTGTTATTTCCTCTTAGTTCATTCGTGCAAGTACATTGCTGAATTTTTACTCCGATTTTTTTCATGTTCCTCCCTTTTTTCTACCATCTAAATATTTGTCGAATGGGCTGGCAAGTGTTTTGATCATCAAACTTGTTATTTGCCAACAAAAGTCCCCATACACGTCTTTTCATAACTGTTTGTCTTTGCTTTATGTTGGTTGGTTATGTAATGTTGGTAATGCTAAGGCATAATCGCATTATTCAGTTGTTCTGTCACAAGTCCCTGTAACCAAATGAGTGCTTGGGCGCAGCTTTGTGTTGAACTGCCTCACCCATCATCATCATCATCACCACCATCATCAGAGACATGAGATCATCAAGACACACAGTAACTCTCTTCATTTCCCTCATCACGGAGGAATGAGTGACATTAAAACAGTTCAGGTAAGCAAACACGGTCACTTTATAGCATCTAAATCTCATTACGTTCCGTTCGTCTCTGTTGTCTGTGAAGGATTTAGCGTCTTCGGCTAATGCCGCCCAGCAGACAGTTTGTTATGACAGTATAAAAACACAAATGCAACGAATTTCTCCCTCATAACAAGCTTGTTTATGTTTACTTGCGTAAAATATCAAATGCGTGGATAGCTGGGACACAAAAACACCCGAGGTCTTTGTTTTGATAAGACATTGGCTAGTTGTCGTTAGCGCACCACTGAAATAATCGCACAAATATTCGTCATTAAAACAATTCGGTCGAATATCAATTGAACTCGACAGTGTCGTTTACATTGAATGTTAGTATTTTAAATAGTTAGCTGAAAACGCGAAGACTCGCATTGTAAGTATGGCGAACTTTATTTTACAGTCTGTGCAATCAGCGATACCTGCGGATGTTTTTGTAAAGGAATCACGTTATGTTAAAGTAATAAAGTTGTAAAAATAGCTCAGCTGTAAATCTGAAGTTGTATAACAGTTGAGTTTGAATGAATGTGGTGGCTGGTTTTGTGATCTGTCATTCCATAAATATTTATCATGGTAACCATGGTTCCCGTCCAAATACCATGGATGCTAGTTATTAAACCGACTGTAAAATCACAATAAATAAATATGAAAATTTCTTTCATGTAGTCACTAACAGAGATGTACCATAGTACTTCCATGGTTTTAATGTGGTAAAATAACTGTACTTGTAGTGTTTTGGTGAAAACGGGTTGCCATGGCAATTGTTTGTTCCCAAAGGGTTATATACTGTGATTTAGTTTTAAAGGTCTTTGTTTGTGTGGTAACTCCTAATGAGACAATAACGCTAATGATATTTGTATGTTTGTTCATTTAAAGTAGTATTAACATATATGCCCTGATCTCTCAGGGAATCCTGTCTGGTCAGTGTCCAGGGAAAGTCGAGTTGTTTCCATGCACTGCTGGAATATCACATTTACGTGCATAAAGCAGGAAAAATGAGTACAGGAAAGCCAAGTGGTCTTAAACCACCCACTAAGATCGGCAAACCAGCAGCCGCGCCGACCAAGAGCTCTCCCACTGCAGGTCAGTCACTGAATCGTTCATCTCCACCTGTACGATACATACAGGGTCCAAAATTGACTTTTAATAGCAGGTAATTTGTCAAATCAAGCCAAATTATTTCTTAATGGTCAAGAAGCTATTTAGCATTATTTTTATAAAACCTTTTTATTGTGTCCCTGTGATAAATGACTTAACTTAGAAGAAAATACGTTTATAATAAGGGATTTTCCAGTATTTCAAGTAATTCAAAGACGTGCAAGTTGTTACAGGTCCTTCTATAAGTAGAGGTTCATATATTTTGATTTGTGTGTCACCTTTTTTGGATGGCTCCAGCTGGACCCAAAGCAGTAACATCTCCAAGCTCCAGTCCTGCTCAAGATGTGGCACCAGACTTCACTGTTGGTGAGCGAGTGTGGGTCAATGGAAATAAACCGGGCTTCGTGCAGTTCATCGGAGGGACTCAGTTTGCACCGGGCCAGTGGGCAGGTATCGTTCTGGATGAACCCATAGGTAAGAATGACGGTTCTGTGGCCGGAATCCGCTACTTCCAGTGTGAAGACTTGCGCGGCATATTCACCCGACCTTCTAAACTGTCTCGCACTGCTGTGGCGGAGCGCGAGACCAATGGCGCGCAGACACCTGCCAGCAAGACCTCCGTCAGTCAGACCTCCGTCAGTCAGACCTCCGTCAGTCAGACCTCCGTCAGTCAGACCTCTGTCAGTCAGACCTCCGTCAGTCAGACCTCCACTAGCCAGGCCACTCCTGCCAAAGGTGTTCCAGACACTCAGACAACTAATACACCCACCACCACCAAGACCTCCACGAACCTAACCCGGGCTGCCAGTGGCTCCGCCTCCAATCTGTCTGAGACAGATTCGGCCAAGAAGTTACAAAGGGACCTTAAGATGGGGGATCGTGTGCTGGTAAGGTCCATCTGTGGTTTATCTGTACACTCACTGGTTCAATGAGGGGCAGTTGTGATCATTCAACTGTCGATCATGTGGTTCCATTCCTAAGGTTGGTGGAACCAAGGCAGGTGTTGTGCGTTTCCTGGGTGAAACCGACTTTGCCAAGGGCGAATGGTGTGGCGTTGAACTGGATGAGCCACTTGGGAAAAATGATGGTGCAGTGGCTGGTGCCAGGTAAAGCTATGTCATAATTACACATAATCAGTCTTTGTGAATGAGAGACGTTTAAAAAAAATAATAGTGTGATATAAAAGATTTGATTTAAAATATTAAAGAGATCTCACAGTTACAGTTGATTTTTTCTTTGGGATAAATCACCATTGTACCAATAAAATAGACACTTCAGGTTTCTGGACTGTTTATGGCTTTTTTTTTTAGATTAAAGTCAGACCTTTAAAGTTTTTATATCTTTGTTTCAGGTATTTTCAGTGTCTTCCGAGATATGGCCTGTTTGCTCCCACACACAAGGTGACTCGCATCGGCTTCCCATCCACCACACCAGCCAAATCCAAAAGCTCCAGACGCCGGTCGATGCTGAAGAACAGCCCCAGCGCATCTTCTGTCAGCTCTCTCAGCTCTGTGGCCTCTTCAGTCGGAGGCAAGCCCAGTCGAGCTGGCCTGGTAAACTCCCATCCACAGCATCACATTTTCTTCCATGACTTTACTGTCGTCTTCCATGCAAAATGTCCATCTTCAACCTTCCAGCTCACAGAAACATCTGCACGTTACGCGAGGAAGATTTCGGGCACCACGGCCCTGCAGGAGGCCCTGAAGGAGAAGCAGCAGCACATCGAGCAGCTCCTGGCCGAGCGGGACCTGGAGAGGACGGAGGTGGCCAGAGCCACCAGCCATGCTGGAGAAGTTCAGCAGGAGCTGGCTCTTCTCAGACAGGGTCAGGAGCAGGTTAGGAGCTGTTGCCACTTTTTTAGACATATCTAAGGGGTGTCCAGGCCATGTGTCTGGACGTCCACAGACGAGTTTAGTTTCTAATCTAGTCCAACAGACCTGCCTGGATGTGTGTAGCAGTCCCAAAGACCTTCATTAGCTGGTTTAGGTGTGATTCATTAGGGTTGGAGCTAAACTCTTCACATCTGCAGACCTCGTTGGGGACCGTTGTGTGGTATTAAAAACAAGTTTAACGGTACGTTTAAACCTCATATAGTTTTAAACTTTGTTTGTGTTTTTTCCAAGTATGCTGTTGAGACGGAAGCCAAGTTGGACCAGCTGCGCAGACTGGTGGAAACTGCAGACAGAGATAAAGTGGAGCTGATGAATCAGCTGGAGGAGGAGAAAAGGTGATTCCGATGATTCAGGCCAACGTTTAAAATATTGTTGATTTTTGCGAGCGACATCTCGCGTGAACATGAGTGGAAACGTTTTAAGAGCTTCATGGAGCTTTAAAGCCTCTTTGTGTCGTGCAGAAAAGTGGAGGACCTGCAGTTTCGTGTGGAGGAGGCTTGCATTACCAAAAGTGACCTGGAGGTAAAATGATCCTGCATACGTTTACATGGAGAGAAACCGGATCTGTGGGACCAGTGTAGTCATAGTGATGATGCTACATGTACACGTGCAAACACGTATTTTATCTCAATGTTTATGTTTTGGATTAACGAGACCAATTTGCAGTGGAGCAATAGCGATTATTATTCACAGTTACATTAAGCTAAAAAGTGATAGCTGAGTTTGGCTACTGTGGAAAATGAATTATTAAGTGTGTATTGGCTTCACAGTGTGTTTTTCACAGACTTGCTCTGAATGGGCATCAGTCTGCATTTTCTCAAAGATTCATGGGAAATTGTGTCAAAATAGGGTACGATATTGATAATTGCAATATCGCAATCAATATTCGCAAATATTGCAAATGTTTTTAGTAAAAATATTTAAGTATTTAATTATAAGGGGGGGTGATATAAAGTATCAAATTCCATCCCCCCCAACCTAATAGATAGACGGACAGAAAACAGACAAGCAGACAGACTTTAGCACATGCATGACTCGCTTTGAGGCTTCTGTAGATAAATATTGAGTTTCAGTATTGAGGTTTTATTTACTCTTTTCATTTTGCTTCTTATTCTTACAAACTGAGGATCTGATTCTGTTCTGTAAAGTTCTTAACTGGATGAATGTTTTTGTAAAGATTAACATGTTTTTCATCTTTTCACAAGTGCGAAACTTTCAACTGAATCTGATCTTTCGTGGCTTTGATTCCTAGAGATTCTTTGATGCTTCGTTCACTCTTCTCTTGCGTTTCTTCATTCATTTCCTGTTTCGTTCATCTGTTCCTCTACTACTTTTGTTCTGTTTCAAACCTTCATTCATTCCTTCATGTATCAACCTCCTCGTCTCTCATTCACTGTCCTGCTCTTTCAGCCAATCACATTTGTTTAAGGCCACTGTATTGTTTTTTTGTGTGTGAATCTCCATCCTCGCGCCGCTCTGTGTCACTGCCGTCTTTGTCTGTAGAGGCGGATGATGTCAAGACCTGCATGAAGCTCTTGGTACTTGGCTTCTGGCTGCACGTGACGCACCCTGCTGTTTCTGTCTCTCTTCTCTGTTCTTCCTCTGTCTACTAACAGACGCAGACCAAACTGGAGCATGCCCACGTTAAGGAACTTGAGCAGAATCTTCTCTTTGAAAAGACCAAAGCAGATAAACTCCAGAGAGAGTTAGAGGACACTAGGGTAAATGAGTGTGTCAGACGTGAGGGTGAGAGAGATTTCACCGGAGTCTTTGTCATAAGAGACGTTCTGTTTATTTTGTGACCTGATTTGTTTTGTTTCGCGATGGATCAAGGTAGGTCTGGTGTTTTTTGTTGTTGTTTTTAGAAAGCGACACTAGAAAACAAAGCCGTCACAGTGGAATACACAAATAACAGTCGATGTACTGCTTTTTAACATACATTTTTGTTCATAAAGTTGCTATTTTAATTTTCTAATTGTAAGGTGTTTATTGAGCTCGACGTGAAACACACATTTGTGGTCACATCTATCAGTGCATGTTATTCCACAGAAAACACAGTTCATAGCACAGATTCATGAGTTAAACAGGCTTTTAAAATCGCTTTGCTCTTTAGACTATAAGGATGTTACTGTAAGTAACACAATCGTTAAATCTTGCCAATAGTTAACAGTGACATAACGCTATTTAATTTAATATGCAATAATGTTAATGCAACATTTTAGAATGGAATGCCCACAAAAATCAAGTCCCGTTCTATCCGTTCATTGAACATTATTATATAATAATTATATAATAATATAGTGTCGTTTAGAAATAAATCAGAGCAGTTTAGTGGGTTGTCAGTGCTGTTTTACGTTCATCCTCTAAACGTAAGCCGAAACATAAACTGCAGGGTGGTAATAAAGTCAAATAAACTCATGAACCGAGTCGCTCGTGCACCCGTGGGCATCCCATGTCATCACATCGAGCGCTGAGGGTGTCTTGTGTCCCGCTGTAGGTGGCCACAGTGTCGGAGCGCTCGAGGATCATGGAGCTGGAGAAGGAGGTGGCAGATCTTCATCTCCAGTTGAGAACTCTGAGAGCTGAGACAGGATCAGCCTCACCTCCGTTACAAGATAAGAAGGTCCGTTCATTTCTCGTCAGCCTTCGGTCATTTCATGGGTTTTCTCTCCTCGCGCTTTCACTAAACTGATATTGATTTAAAATTCAAGAGATGATTTAGTTGCCATGAGTATTATAGTGTCAGTCACAGACCGTTAATGGGCAGAAAGGTCCATGTCTGATCTCATTTGTTGTCTGATCTCATTTGTGGGCTTTACTCAATTATTAATTAGTTAGGCTGCACACATTGTTTTCAGACCACAGAGAAGTCGTGTTTAGTTTAAATGCTAAGTATGTGATTTTTGTGCCGCTAAACAGAATGGCAAAAGTACAGTCTGTTTTCAGACAGGTTCAGAATCAGATCATATCAGAATCAGATCAGATCGTGCTCCTCAAAGTTACCGGTTCTTGGCATAAATAAGCACAAAAGTTAACCAGACTTTTATGCTGAAGTTATGGCATAATGTATGTGAGGCTAGGTGCATTGTGACGTGCTTGTACGTCGTTTAGCGTTAATTTAATTTGCACCAGAAGACGACGTTTACATCGTGAGATTTGTTCTGGATTCATCATGGAGTTTGTGATCTCTGTGTTGTGTGTGTTTGTAGATCAGAGAGCTGAACAGTGAGCTGGAGAACAGACACAAAGAGATGCTTCAGATCCAGCAGAAACTGTCCTCAGCTGAGCAGGAGAAGACCTCCCTTCAACAGCAGCTGGAGGAACTGGTACACCTCATTTATTAGCTCCATAAGCACGTAGTGAAAGAATGAAGCATAATTTTAGAAGACGTTTCAGTTTGTTGTGCTGTACATATGCCTCTCTCCCCTTGACTCCAGGCCATATGGGGATCTAATAACTGCTTTTATGTGAATGAATTATTTATAGTTGACTGGAGATTCATTAACGGAACATTATCAGTAAAACTAAATGATACATTGTTACAAAATCGTGGTGCTGTATCTTCTCTGTTAAAGCTACAAGCCATGTGTTGGTTACGTCGGTTTAACCACGGTAAAGAGTTGTTACGCTCAACAGCATTGTGGTACCAAAACAACATGGTTCATTCATTATTTAATCACAACTTATCCTAAGAGTAATGTTGTTAACAATCTTATCTGTGGGTAGTTTATTATTGTTGATCTGTAGCTGTTCTTTACACACTCAATGGATGTTTCTTGTTTAGCGTACTGTACCAATTATACAATTTTTGATGTTTATTTTAGAAACAAAAGCTTGACGAAGCATCAGAAGGCAAAAATCAAGTTACAATCGCCCTGCAAGGTAACTGAAAACATGAGTCATCAAAAGCGCATTAAGCGTCGCATAACTGCTGCTTGATCCACTGCATATTTGCAAACCCCAACAGCCCTGCAGACTCATTTTTGCATGTTCATGAGATAAAACAGCCGCTCCACGCAGTCGAAATTCACAGCGGAGCGCTTTTGCGTGTGTAGCGATCCAGGTTGTCTGTCGTTTTGGGTAAAACGATCGTATTTGCACAAATGTTGCTGCACAAGTTTCTCTGTGACGTCTGTCTGTCTGTTCCTGTCTGTCTCCAGAGATTGAGAAAAACATTAAAGCAGATAAAGAGGTGCTAGATCAGGTGTGCAGAGAGAAGAAGGAGCTGGAGAGGGAGGTGGCTGCCCGACAGCAGCGGGAGAAGGTGGAGAGTGAGGAGAGAGAGCGTAAGATGAAGCAGCTGGAGGAGAAGTTGAGCGGAGCCGAAGGGGAGCTGAGCAGAACCGGAGAGAGGAACGTTGAGCTGGAACAGCAGGTGGCTGAACTGCAGGCCTTCAAAGACCAAACACAGGTGATAACCCAAGATTTCAAGGTTTCCAAGTTTGGAGAGCGTCGTTTGCAGGGAGGGTGTGCCATTATGTGAGGCTAGCTTTGACAGCATAAGATCCTGCACTTAATCACACTTAACTGTATATAGTTTGACAGGCAGGTACAACATCTTGTCATTGCATTTGGACTGACTATTTTACTTTAGTGACTGATAGCAGATTGCTAACGATTAACGATTGCCTACCCTGCCTTTAAAATTCACTGTAGACATTTTGCATACTGTTGATGTTGGATTTAACTCTATAAAGACAGAAAATATCTAATGTAGCCAGTTTATCAGGTGACAAAACTACGTTTCCCAGCATTCTTTGAAGCAGAGGTTTTCTCACACAGAGCTCACAGTCTACAGACAAGCTGGATCAACTGACCCAGAGGAACAGGGACCTGCAGAAGGAGGTAAATGTGACTTCTATTATTAGTGCTTTGTGGCTTTTGGTCATGCATGCATAAAACAGATCAAATACAATACGACAGGTACTGCTCACTGTTTCCAAGCAAACCTGGTTTCCAAAAACATTTTGATGATCACCACATGTTTTGAGATACCAGTCGTCTGTAACTCGAACAGTTTAATACAAACTTCAAAGTTGCAATCCGTAATGTTTTGGTAAAAAAACCTAAAATCAGTTATTGAGGAGGTACAGAACAGATCAGTGTTACAGTCTCCTTACCTGACCCTGATTTGCAACGATAAACTTATAATAATGATTTATGATTTAAGCTGTTAGGTCTGAGTTTGTCAGTTTGGCTTCATTTGACTTCAACATACATTGAATAAGAAAAGTATGTAAATAACCTGCAATTTTATGTTTTAAACAGAGATGGCGGTAGAGAGGCAAACGTTATGTATTGCAGCTTTAATAATGATTAATAGTGTTGCTTGTCATACATCAATAATGATTATGAAAAAATGTTAGGTAAAGGTACGACTGAATAATGTGAAATAAACGTAAATTTGTAAAGATTGTTGCTTATAAAACTGCTTTGTGCATGACATAAGCGTCGTGTTCCAGCACACAACTGTTAGTTCATGCATGAGTGGTCGGCAGCTGCCCGCCTGCAGGCTGCATGCAAAGCATGTTCTGTGTGCTCATACGTGACCTTACGTAATGGCCTGAACAGTCAGCTCATATCAGAAGAGATTTCTGCTCCCGGGTCAGTGCTTGTACATACATCATGTCTCTTATGTCATTGGTCCTCAAGCGATTCTGGATGTCTATTCTTAGATGTCTGATTCATAGTTTGTATTACAGAAATTCACCTGTAATGACACAGATGTTGTTGTTGAATCAGGCTGATGTTATGTTGCGTGTTTGCATATAAACCACGCACCTCATGCCGGGATCTGTGTATTTATTAGCAACAATAACGCAACGCTCTTGATTTGAAATCATTTGATGTAGAAGTTCCGCCAAACAAGCCCTGTTTACCATCTGCTCGCAGATCATAAAAATGACGCAGAATATGAGAATTCTTTTGGTTTGTTATTGTTGTTTCTTCTGGTCTCCAGGTGTCTTCCGAACCCTGGCAGTCCAGCTGTTTGTCTAGCGTTCACATCACTGAATCTCTAAAGATTTACTGTAGGTAAGAAAAGCAGAATTAGGGTGAGGTCATTGTGGACGGCCAGAAAGAGCGAGTGTTGGGTTCGATTCAAGCACGTTACGGTCGATGCGATGTTAAAGGGACAGTTACTTGAAAATAAACCGTCATTGTGTCATTTACAGTCTTATGCGGAACACAAAGGCTGGCAGAATGTTCTAGGTGTTGATTCATACAGTTGAAGAATATTGTGATTATGGGTCGTCAGGCTGCAGAAAGACAGTAAAAGAGTCAATAGTCAAGAGTCGAGGCTGAGGGAAACATTTTCTGTAAATAACTTCTCACACAAACTTACGTTTCCTCACAAAACTGTCGAATATGGAATATAGTGCATGAGTTGTACGGATTAATTTTATGGTGCTTTTTGCCTTTCTGAATCTTGATTGATTGATTGATTTTTCTGAATCCTCGGTTCCTATTTACCTTTATTTTATGGAAAAATCTGTTCAAACATTCGGCAACATTTTTTGTTTACATATGTTTGTTTAATATATGCAAGAAAGTCGTTCCATTTTAGAATAATATTATTGAGAACAAAATTGTGTAATTGTGGATGAACGGTGTGTTTCTGGTTTCTGCAGTAAAAAGGGCCATTATGAAAACCTCATTGTTGTGACTTTATTTTTGACTCCCCTTAAGGTCTAAAGAAGCAGAGTTAATTTAGGTCGGCCTAAATGATCCATGTTTCCTTTTTTGTTCGAGGACGACACGCGTCTCTTACACGTTCTGCTCTGCAGCTGTAAAAAAAATACTAGGTTCACAAAATATTGTATTAAAAAATAGAGAAACAGAGAAACAAACAAGGGTTTCCACTCTAGCTGATGTCATAAAGACACGGATTCTCTCTCAGGGAGACGGAGAGAGAGGCGTCTGTTCGCTGATGCAGGATGAGTGAACATGGAGGACAGAAACGTTGGAATGGATGAGAATAGCAGAAGGTGGTGGGTGGGGACAGAGGGGGCGGGGCTTCTTGTCCTTACATAATGAAGCTGCCCCTGTGTGATGCTTTTTAGAGCGTGTTAGCGCGGCGGTGAGCGTGTGCTTGACGGGCAGCTCATGCGAGCCTCTCTCTCTCTGCTGGGGGCTATAGGGCATGTATTATTGATAGGGTGCATTTGTTTGGAGAAACAGGCAGGATACAGCATGGATGTAACAGCACTTCAGCAGAACTACACAAGCAGTGTTTATACCTCGCTCTGTCAGGTAAAGATCTCTGTTGTAGTGCACTTCACGTGTTTTGTAGCGATGCATGTTGTGTCAGTGACCGCAATAGTACTAGCCAATATTAGCATGCTTTACAATGAATGATATTGTGTATTTTTCATTGTAAATAGTTAGGGGTTTTTTGGCGTACATTTTAATGATTGATGATGTTTGTTTTTATGCAAAAATGCAAAAATCTGAATTTGAAGATAAAATTAAATAAACAAAAAAGCAACATTAACATTAACACAGATGTACAGCAGTGAACTTGGAGTGCATGATGTTTTCACACTTGCGTTTCTGTTGGAAACGGTTGTTTAATGACATTTCATTCACTTATAACATCATCTTGAATTCTCTGGAGCTTTTTCAGTGTGAACTCTGAATCAGAGGCAGATCTCTGCTGATTCATCATAAACATTGATGTGGGTTCTTGGTATGTAGATTAAATTAATTATCGGCTTGGCCAGTTGTGGGCGTTTGCGCTGAAGGGTGTAATCAACGCTTCTGTCTGATCGAGGCTGGTTGGTTAAAGTTGCTCAACACCAGTTTGATGGGATTGAATTATGGTCTCACGAGAAAAGATGTGACAGCCAGATAAATGTATCTTCTTTTTTAATCTGATTTAAATCAGAAAATGCTCTTTTTGATTAAGTGAAATAAGTGTATAGTAACAGTCAACTTGCACCCAGTTTATGATTTAAAAGAGTTCCAGTTGGCAAACTTCAATATTTCTGTTGCTCAGACGTAAGAGGTAGGGGTTTAAACAAAGTATTAATCTCAAACGTGAAGCGTATCTCTCGTCATGCAGGTTTGCTGATTAGAGATGTGCGGTTACTTTTCTAAGCAATCAGAATTATAATTTAGAATTCGAACCATAGACATTCATAACTTCCATAGCAAACTATGAAAAAGTAAAAAAGAAAGCTTAGCAGTTCTGGGCGGTTGTTTTCAAATTGCATAGCAACACCCTGACAACCACACACAACACTTGTACAAATGTATTGATTTGTGGAATTTGCACTACACTAGCGACAAATGAAAATTGAACGCTGCTCTAGGCACATGAAGCCTTGATTTACCACCCCGGGATTCACAAGCTCATTTGACTTTCAAAGTAGATTGAAGTTGGATCATTTGTGAATGCTTTGTGTTTATCAACAGTCTCTGTGTTTTGCTCTACAGAAAGCGCATGCTTCAGTATTTTGGATGCTTTTATAATGTTTCTCCTAAAAACCTCTGTCTCTCTCTTCCTCTTTTTCTCCTTCCCTCTCTCTCTCTATTTTGTTTTATTTGTCTGTTATTGCCTCCACCAGCTTGAAGCCCTGAAGCAGCAGAACTCGCAGTATCAGGAGCGGTTAAGTTCAGAGACGCAGCGCATCGGAAACCTGTGCAAAGAAATGTAAGTGACGCGTCAGACCGACATGCACCCATGCATTTCTGTTCACTGACTAAAACGGTTTCTTTATTGTAAACCATTTCACCAGGTTTATTAATCATGAAAGGATAGATGAGACAGCAAATGGTGCGAGTCACGCTCAAACTAGGATGTTTGTGTCCGAGCATGTGCCCGCAGCTGCAACAATTAAGTAGCTTTTCAAATAGTTTAATTGTGTCTCGTTAAATTAATGTCTGTAGAGTTGCAGCTAAAAAGGATCTTAATTAGCTGGTTGAATACCGAGGTGACGTCATTGGGGTGATTAACTTAGTTCTGTGAGTCAGAGGATGAGCAGAGAGTGACCTCACAAACTTTGATTCAAAAATAACAACAGCCGCATGTTACCAGAGATGCAGCCTGGCGGTAAACACGCTGTGACGCATTGAGCACTTGTGCTCATGCAGGTGACGCGTGTTCGAATCTCCTCATTTCCAGCTGTCATTCTTTCTCCTTATTTTCTGACCTCTTTGATAACAACAAAATGATTGTATGTTACCAAGTGGTCACTATATAACAGGTAGCTGGAATGGTTGATAAGAGGGATTGTTTATGACAACAAAAAGTTATTCTTCTTTTTTGAACAAATCCTCAGATGAATCGCTCACAAACAGCGTAACCATGCATGTGTGTTAAGAATATAAATAGGATACGTTTTTATTGAATGTCGACTTCAGAGTAAAAGCGCCTGAACGTAAGCGCAACGTTTTCAGCGCATGGGAAATCTTGAAGACGCTTGACGTGGAAAACTTCAGAAGTTAGCGTCTCCTCCAGGGAGCTTTACGTAACCGCGTGTCTCCAGCTACTGCTGTTCTCCGCCTGTCTGATGGTTTCTGCTCCACGTGAGATCCTTTCAGAACTCCTTACGCTCCACTGATCTTCTGACGCTCATGAATATTTATCACAGCAGCCGTAATGTAATTTATTAGATGTTCTGGCTTTTATTTTATTAAAAATGTATTGTGTTGTGCTTAAATAAATACTGCGTTTGCCTGATTTTTCGGCCTGTAGATTTACAACCGTGCATTCGTTACGTGGCGATTCTGTTAAACGGAGCTTGATTTTCCGCCTTGAGTTTCGGCTTTGGCCTGATGCCAGATGCGTCTTTTGAGCGTGCCTGATTTGATTTATTCTGCATCGTAATGCACAATAGATCGACTCATTGGTTACACATGAGGAGGGTGACGGTGACCTTTCTGTTTGGGATTTTTCGGCGTGTGCGTTTGTAGGAATGAAACGCTGTTATTCCTCAGATGTATTTTGACACAAATTATTTGTTCATCATTAAAATGACACGTATACCAGTTGAAGGATTGTAATGAAAAGTCAAGACAAAAACCTTGCGTTGTGGGATACAGTATAGAAATGTTTGGTCGTCTAGGTCTTTCATTCCCACAGATCTGCAAAAATAGTATGATTAGTATGTTAGTATGTCATTCTGGACACAACCAACGCTTCACTTGCTGGTAAAATCCTTCTCGTTCTCTAGTGAGGAGCTGAAGCTGGCAGCCAATCAGAAGTCTCAGAGGCAGGTTTTGCTCCAGGACGAGGAAAGGAAGTTGGCTCCAGACATGAACGTCAGCCGGCAGGAAGTCCACATGCAGCAGAAGGTGTTTATCTGTCTGTGTTCTTGCTTACAGCTCTGTTAGATCTACACGTGTGAGTCTGTGCGGCTCATTCACCGTTTCTGTCATGTTCTCGTTTTAGTTTGAGGACGAACCTCTGACCAGCCAGCAGGAGATTACAGAGCGGTAAGAAGATATCACGCGTCTCTGTATTTATTTAATCAAATTCTATAACTGGATGCGCTGTACTATTGGAACGATCCTTTACTTATGAGTAAATGAAAATTACAATTCATTTCTGATGGAATTTTTCAGGCAGGTACATAAAAAGTGCTTGAACTTGTATTTGTATCTTTTTATTTTATGTTTTTATTAATTTTGTCACTCAAAAAGCCCTTAAAGACATAGTTTGGGTTCAACACTAGCTAAATCTGCTGTGTATTACAACAGAACATAAACAGAACAAAAAAACTTAAACCACAGTAAAGCACTTAGAAGGTAAGCACATGCACTCAGTAATGAGGTCTGAATTTGAGAACACAGGCACACAGGAGACCCTCAACTTTACTGTATCTCCAGGGAAATAGATGCTTACAAAAAAAGAATGTGATGTCATTGGCCATCTTACTGAAGAACCCAAATTCTTTTGGCTTGAAACGTATCGTTTTGCTGCCCTAGAAATATTTCGCAGTCTTACTGGATGTCGGCTCATGTTTTCAGTAAGCTTTTAATCTCTGAAGCGCAACTGGGAGATGATGCCGAGCGTGTTTTTAGAGCACGTATGGCATTTGTACTGTGTAAATCTAATGGACTCCACTTAGAGAAAGCCGTTTAAAGAGGGTCATCTGGTTTCACAGGGAGAACTCCAATGCGCTGATGTCCGATAAAGACAAAGAACTAGAGACACTACGTAATGAGGTAAGCTTTAACTTCACTTCATAATGAATCTGGAGCCTTGTCATATCTTTTGGATGAATTATTTCTTAAATAGTTTTACTGCACTGTTTTAAGTGAAAATGATCATTGATATTGAAGAAGTCTTATAATGACGTGTATTATACTTGTCATTTTAGTGCCGAGGCATGTTTAGACATGAATGCATCTGTGATGTGAAAATGGTTTTGTGATTCCCAGATCGCAGTGCTGCGCGGGGAAAATGCGATGGCCAAAACGCTCCAGTCAGCAGTGAAATCTCTGGAGAGGGATAAAGCCCAGCTGCAGAGCCGCGTGAACGGCCTGGAGCAGAGGCTGGAGGGACGGTCGAGTGGGAACGAAGAGGAAGTCACCTCAGGTCAGTTTAGGATTGCATGTGAAACGGTAGGCAGTATAAAACAGTATATGACTGGACAGATCACGGTGTGGGAAACCTGCATCTCAGAAATAAGTCATCTTTCACGTCAGGTGATGCTGCTATGGACAAGCTGAGAGAAGAGAAGGAGTTCGCTGAAGGACAGGTACAGTTCCTCTCTGCTGTGTTTATGCTCTTAAGATACCGCATGTGTACATTTGTGTCCTGATGTTCCATGTTTCCCTTCTGGATCAGATCAACTTCCTGAACTCGGTCATTGTGGATCTCCAGAGGAAGAATGAGGAGCTGAAGGTGAAGCTAAAGAAAATGGCGTTGACTGAATTTAACGGAAATGATGACGACGGGTGAGTCCTTTTAGACTTTCATGTCTTGACCTACTGTTTAACTTGACTGACCCTTAACCCCTTGCAACAGTAATTTTATTTGTCTCCATATTTGTCCCTTCTGTGTCCTCAATATGCGCATATGTGCACGTTGAGTAATAAAGCCCGCAATTGCATGTTGCACACAGAGGTGATGTTATGAACTGCACTATTAAAGAGTAAAAATGTTTGTTTTATTTCTCTCAAGTCTCGGCGAGGTCAAGAAGAAGAAGAAAGCCCCCCCGCGTGTTTTCTGCGACATCTGCGACTGCTTCGACCTGCACGACACGGAGGATTGTCCCACGCAGACGCAGTCGCCAGACTCCCCCCCGCACACCACCTATCACGGCAGCCGTGGTGGTGAGCGGCCGTATTGTGACATATGCGAGGCGTTCGGTCACTGGACAGATTCTTGCAACGACGACCAAACCTTCTGAACTTACCCCCAACCCTCCGCCTGACAGCGGGCAATGCACAGATCGCTTTCCACCAGATTATTCGCTATTTTTATATACAGCATATATACGTTCAAACCTCTTGTACATTCCCTTCAATGTTTCTCTTCGAAAGAAGGCTAAGGTATGCTGCATTGATGTAATTTGAATATTCTAATGATGGGGAATCTTTCGGTGTTGTTAAAACTGTTCCGTGTGTATCGTAAGTTTATCGTAAGTTGTTGTGTGTCGATTGATCCATTGACAAATTTACCAGCAAGAAAATCAAAAGCTGCTTAGCGATACTTAGTGTGTATTTAAAGCTGCTGTGTGTAATTTCTTGGCCAATAGTATTGAAAAATAACTCGTTTCAAAGAGGTCCTACTTCCCCTGTCTGGCATAAAGCTGGTCCTGCCCCAAACTTACACAACTGGTTGATCTAAAAGTTAACATCCATCAAACAGAGTAACATCAGAAGCATCACAAGCTACAAATGGAATACTAGCATACTGCTTACTGCATTCAGTATACACTAAATACTAGGTACTGTTTTAAGAAATAAAACAGTATGCATTACGCAACGATAAACAGATGGTTTTCTTATAGTTGTCTCTACGTGAACTACACGTTAAAAATTAATAGTACATATTTTAATGAAACAAAAATTACACACTTCAGCTTTAAGAACTCATAATAGACTGCTATCACAGATTAAAAAAACAGTACAAAAACCAGTGCACCAAACAACGATTAAGCTAACCACTAATAACTTATTGCACTGCTCACTTTAAATGTATACAGCACACGAGCTGCCATTCTTTGGAATCAAGTTATACTTTTTACTGTCAGGTCTGATATGTAGTCATGATATTGTTACCGGAATGGCCCGTTGTGTATTTTTATGTTATGTCCTGTAGATTTCTGGCCTATTCACACCAAGTTACTAAAAAACATGCAGATTTTAGAAGCAGACTTTTTTTTATGGATTCTAGATTGATTTATTTAAGAAGTTCAAAAGACAAACAGTTCCTTCAGGTATTCTGACTGCTTCAGAAAACAAAGAAAATGTATCAACAGAGTTGATATTGAATATAGCTTTGGTGCAAAAATTGATTGTGAATATTTTTTACCATGTTTACTAATAATTTCCATATAGTAATGTTAAACTTGGTGTAAACGGGCCTTCACTAAAGCACAACTTTAAAGCACAGGATTATATTGTATCTCTTAATATTTATAATGTTAACGTTTATTTAGCATCATAATAAACTGCTCATTTTAGAGTTGGTGACTTGCAATGAAGTGGTGCACAGGACTATATGTATAATATTTATGGAAATTACCCTTTTGTTAAAATTTATTTGGTAAAAAATGGTTCATTACAAATATATATATATTAGTCTGTTTCTACTGAAATATTGTGTGTTATTAACTATTGTAACGGCTCTATGTACTATGTATATTCCCAAGAACTTAATAGAAACATTGAACATTCTTCTGGTGTCGTTGTTTATGTTGATTGTGGCTAAATGGTTTAAAATTTCTATAGTTAGTAGCGGCCAAATAACCATTCTGAAGTAAATGACAGTAAATGAGTTTAGGTAAAATAACTAGATAATAGTTACATTCTGATAGAACTTCTGACAGCTCATGCGAAACATTTTGCTATACAATTGCTGATTTTTTTAGTCCTAAATTTAAATGAATTGCAACTACATAAACTTTGTTTTACCCAATGGTTTTATGATTTTAGTGTTTAGTGAATCTCAGACCTCGTAGTCTCACAATTGAACACAAGATTCCCGTCATTTCATCCCATCAAACTCCTCAACGGAACAGAAGCGACCTTCTCAATCATTCATGTGCTTTTAACGCGGGCAGGTGAGATCAATCCGAATTACGACGTGGAAATGATCACCCAGACGACGTTAATAGATGTCGAGTTCATGTCCTCCAAAAAAAACAACAATTTTACCTTTGCGAACAAATGGCAGAAGTTCCTCGAACGAGCCATCAAACCGTTGAAGTGAAGAGAAAAGCGCGCGCCTGACGTGACACAAGGCGGGAATTCTGAGGTAAAATACTTTTATCTCATAAACACTCATTGAAATAACATTTAGATCGATTTGATGCTTCTAAAATAACACGATTAGAGTGCTGTGTAATATTTATAAATCTTATAGTCAAAAATGTAAAACGTAGCTGTATTTCATATTTGATAACTACTCTTACTAATGTGTCTGATACAAACGTTTTTACAACGTTGGCGATTACATTTGGATTGGTAATTTTCGATAAAAATGGGCCCATAGACTGAAGGAGGAAGTGAGTGAAGGAATGAATGAATGAGCTAAACAAAAAAACTGGGCAACAATATTTAATGTGTTAACTTTTTATTACAACAAAAAACAAGCACTAATGGTGGAATAAATAAAATTAATTAAACTGTACAAGATACATGACAAGAAAATATGGTCCCAATTTGTTTTTCAAATATATATATATATGCCATACTAGTATATTATTACCAGTTCCTTATATGTTGCTACATTAGATGGAAGCCAGAATGGGCTTATTGTTGAAAATGACAGTAAAATTGCCAGATTTTGTTCAGTGAATTGGATTTAACTTCCATTGATAAAGAATTAAGGTTAACGTTTGTTTGGAAATGAGGTATATATCAAATCAATCTAATGTGTAACAAAATACTAATTTGTCGGACTGGAAAAAACAGAAGCCACAAAAGAAGGCATGCAAACTATGTAACAAACCAAGCACCCGCATTATAATAACAGCACAATCCCCCTTGCGATTTCTGAAAGTAGTTAGAAATACTACTGGTAGAATCATTTGTTTAAATAATAAAAGATTAAAAACCAAGATAATCACAGCAGCGAATCCGTCTTTGACAAATCTATGCAGTGCGTTCACTCTTGTTCACTGTTAAACTAACGCTGTATATTGTACAGGAAAATGATGGAGGGAGGCTGCAAGTGTCTCACAGGATCTGGTCAGTGTTTCCAAAAAGAGCTTCGATTCACTAGCACAGTGACGTCTGCAAACCTCCACTCCACAGACTTTACGAGGTAAGGAAACGAACAGGGTAAAGCTCTACTTGGCAAACGGTGTGTGAACAGTGAAGATCAAGAACGGTTTGGTGCATTAGGATGCTTTTCCTCATCGTACGAGAGCAAACTCGTCAGCTTATTTAGCTAGCTAAGTCCTGAGAAGACGATTCCATTTTGCTTTTCTTAGTGGGCGGGGAACCATCTTCACTTTCCTGATAAAGCACAGATAAAGACAAGAGTTGACACTTTTGTTCCATCCCTTTAATTAAAGATACATGTGTGCAGATCCCAATTAAACTATAGTTTATATAGTCACAGTGGCGTTAACCAAGTTGTTTTCCAAGAATTCAAAAACAATTCTACTGTAAAGGGCACATCTAGCGATGCTCTTTCATGGCAATATCTGCAACACTTTTTTGAAGCCCTGGTCTAGTGCGGAAGGAATGCCTTCAACACCACCAAGTTTGAGATTTCTTGAGCATGTTGGATATCTTTGAGTATAAATGTGCTGTTTTAACGGTGTGTCTGAACGCCTCATTTACCTGAGTGTTTTTAGAGGTGTCCGATGGAGACTCCTCCCCTGATACCTGGGTATCTTTTTTGTATGTTGAGGTCACTGAAGGGGTGGAGTTACAATTCCCTGTTTAAAAAAAACATTAGAAAAGGTTATTCATTTTACTTTTAGTAATGTCAGGCTGTGTCAGGACCTTTGCAGGACAAACATCTTGTGATCGCTGCAAAAATGTGGGGACGATGTAACCCAAGTGTTAAAAATGTTAAAAACATAAAAACACAACGTATACATATGCATATGCTACGTATTGGGGGGTTTCTCACCCTTGTCAGGGGATGACGTCTGTTCTTCCTTGCATTCGGTTCTATCAGTGTGAGGAGCAACAGTGCCCTCTGGTGTCGGGCTTGTGCTACAGCTGGTCTCCATCTTCACTGGAGAGGAGTCGGCTATTGAGCTCTGATTGCTGTTCTCATCTGTGAAAGAAAACCAGCTCACCATTACGGAGTAAATACAGTACAATAAAGTTAAACACCCTTAAAGCGCAACTCAAGCTTTCAAAATGCACGTAGAAGACAACACGGCTGATAGTTCACAGATGCTTCTTAGACTGACCATGCATGTCCATCATTCCAGGAGAGGAACTGTTCTCTGGAGTCGTTGCCTCTGATCCGAATTTCTCCTCTCTGCTCGTCTTCTTTTTATTCTTCTGCACGACAGAAAAGAGGCCAGTTACGATACAGATGAACTACACAGTGGTTGCACATTTTAATATTTATAAACGTACATCGTCTGTCTTCGATTCAGCCACCGGAACCCATTTGAAGATACGCAGTGAAGTGTCTCCAACTGTCACCCATTTTTTCTCCCTGCAAAACAGTATTTTGAGAAGTGTAAAATATTAAAAAAAAATTTATCCTTGCTTATCTCTTTCCCGTATGCATATTTTGTCATAAAAATGTGTCTCCCAAATAGTAGATTTTGAAAGGTGCATTATTTTTTGAATTATCGAAGGACAATATGGCAGTACTTCATGCAACGCGAATAATGTTCATGGATTCAGAAACGAATTTCCAAAATCCATATGCAATTACATCTTTGCACAACACGAACCGTATGCTTTCATTATGTTTGTAGCACATCAGAAAATACCAACCATACCGAATTAAAAGCAAATGCCAAAGCGACTACTAGATCCATATGCAACTACAGTATTATTGTTGCGCAAATATCCTTAATTTCCGACTGCTTTGAAAATAACTACCCATTGAAAAAAAACCTAAGTATTCAACTATATTTATTCTTAAATATATATGTAATTAAACATCTACTGTCATTTTTGTACGGTATAAATCCTTTCCTCTAACTTATGTTCTGTGTAAAACAGCGACCATGCAGTTTTCTGACTTTCCTGTCCCAGCCCCCACAGCGCTCCATGTGTTCAGCTTTATTCGATGTAAAGAAACTCAGAGGCGCTGCATTTAAACTCGCTGTTTGTGTGTGGCAGTGTGTGTGACTCCAGCGCGCACAGGTGAGTCGCATCCGGAACGTTTCGCTCCCCAAACAGCCAGATCTTGCACATCACAGTGCGCAAAACTGCAGAGAGAAATGGCTTCATGTGACTGCAACGAAATGGCTCCTGGGTTCAGCCTACTTCATCTTCGGCAAAGCCTTTAAAATCGCCAAAATACGCGGCTTTGGGGTTGGAGGTCGTGTGCGCGCACAGCACCTGGCGTGCGCTCGAGTTCACTTGGAAATTGAGCTCAAAAATGACCCTTATAATTTGACTCTGTCCTTCTCGTTTGTTCTTTCTCTCCTCCCCCACAAGCGGCTTTTTTCTCACTGGTGGAACAAACACGGGGCTTTTTCTGCCGTCTTACCATTTTCGTACTTTCTCAATAGCGGCCATAACGCGTTTGATGTCATCTTTGGCTCTGCTCCGGGTCTCCGCGCGCACTGACCTGCCAGACATTCCCGCCGCTCGATAATATTTTTAAGCTCGCCGGCAGTTCACTCACACACAATGCGCGCACACGCACTCACATACAGTGCACGCTCAGCAGCGCGCCCTGGGCCGGGAGCGCGCCTGCGCCAAATACACGGCGAGCGAAGGAGCGACATAGACATTCAACTCTTTTGTTCTTGTGTCGTGTTATTCTTCTCGATACGTAACCACGCGTGGTGTAACGTGTAGTCGCTGTAACAATCTTTTAAATGTAAGGATTTGCCAATAGTTACATTTGTCATTACGATAATAAAGTTTATACAGTATTGAGTTCAAACGACACTAAACGCAATATTCTGTACATAAACATTCCATAATACTAATTTTAATATATTTATTGTTATATAAAACTATAAGTTGTTATATTACAATATAACAATGATAAATTATCACGTCATTTATGGAGCATTTTACAAACAAGAACTGTCTGAAAGTGACTTGCAAAGACAAAATAAAAAAATAGAATTAGTTTAAAGTGACAGACCTATAAACAGACCTATGTTAACTCTACCTTATTTGAATGTTTCATTAATAAAAGTGAAGACTAAAGTGAAAACTTAGCAGAAAGAATTTAGCAGATTATTGCAAATAAATGTGTTTACTACACTGCAACACAAAATTCTCTCATTGTTCATGGTGCTTGACTAATTTAATTGTTTAATAAATAAAAGACACCTACAAGACACCTACTTCAGTCTATGTTTGTTACATGCAGTATGTTGAAAATATGTTAGTACACATAAAACTTGCAATACAAGAAATACTACTATATTGTCACGCAGTGAGAGAGGTTACAACGACCTTTGAGAAAAACGTTTGTGGTTACATACAAAAGACCTAAATATTAAATGTTGCATTAAATAATTGCAAATCGTAATAATTAATTTTGTTTTGCAAAAACACAAAATATGTGCTAACTACACTGAAAAGGCAACACAAAATACTATGAATATTACTGGTGCTGTCAATAGCTATAGGTCCCATACAGGACAAAAAAAGACCTTATATTTTGGAAATATATTAACAATATAAATGGGATATACAATAATTAAGAAATATATTTAAAATGCGTAATATATTGCAGCTACTTTGGAATAAATAAATATCCCAAACACAGCTTTAGGTTATAATGTAACAATCGCATGCTGCATACATAAATATTCGCTTGTTACTTTGTCTAGGAGACATTAGCTACAATCGTAACACAACTGTTGTTCGTCTCCTCGTCCTCCATTTTCTTTCCTCGAAGTTTCATGAACATTTTATTGAGGGACCCACTGACTGCAGGGCTGGAAAAGTAATAAACTAAGGGGTTTAGCACGCTGTTGAAGTAAGTAAAGCAGACGGTGGTGTAAAATGCAATATTTGCATCACGGAAATAATTGCAGTCGCTATACCAGGATTTCAGGACCCACACCGCAATACGTGAGACGTTACTTGGAAAGAAGCATATGATGAAGACCAAAGCCACTGCTAAGACAAACTGCACGGCCCTTTTGATTTTACCCTGTGTGTCCACCGTCTTACTCTTCAGCTGCCACGTAATGCAGGTCGTGCAGTAAATAACAATGCCAGTAGGCACAAAAAACTGGATAACGTAGAACGAATTGTGCCAGTCAGACAGCGAGTTGTGCCCCAAGCAGATGTTGAAACTCTCGCACTGTGTACGATTGTTTCGATAATAGAAATGTGGATCCGCTAAGAGGTAGACGGTCATGGCTATGATAAGACCCCACAGGCCAACAGAGACCCACGAGGCGTAGCGCAGACCCATGCGGTTGATGCGGTTCAGAGGGTGGACGATCTTCAGGTAGCGGTCCACGGCGACAGCAGTGAGGAAGAATATTCCAGCGGCCCTGTTGGTGGCCAGGAGAAAGAGCAAAATGCGACAGAAGGCGTCTCCATACACCCAGTCCTTGCCCCTGCGGTAGTAGTCAGCCCTGAAAGGAAGACAGAACAGAACCACAGAGTCCGCCACAGCCAGGTGGGCTAGATAAATAGAATTGGGCTTCCAGGTGTCTCTGTGGAAGAAGAACATGGAGAGGGCGAGGACGTTCCCCATCAGGCCAAAAATGAATTCTGTGAAAAGGATGGGGGGTAGTACTTGGTCCAAGATGGGTGCATCGAAGGCGCAGCACTTTGAGGAGTTGTTCATGGTTCTGACGAAGCTGTGAAACCAAGCGAGACTCGTAGAACTTCAGATCTTGCTCTTTCATCTCAGTACAGCCGCGGTTCCGCCCCAAGACTCGCTCTTAAATATGTCTGCAGACATGCAAATGGTGTGGTTGTTAGCATGTACATGGACAACAAAAACCCAGGTGTGGTGGGTAAATGGTCTCAGGAGGCATTTGTGCCTCGTATCAAATTAATAATCGTATGTGATCTGTTTATGCGTTTTTTTGTACCTTTGTCAGGGGATGGTGTCTGTTCTGCCATGACACAGTCTACATTAGTGTGAGAAGCAGCAGCGGCCTCTAGTGTCAGGTTTGTGCGACAACAGGTTTCAAATTTCCCTGAGGAAGAAACGGCTATCAAACTGTAATTGCTGTCGTTTCCTCTTACTTAAAACATGAATAAACATGGAACGTATAAACATAATAGAAATGGAGGCAATGAAGGTTCGTGTTGCAGGTGCGCTAATTTTTTCCTGTGGTCTTGGAATGATTCACAGTCTGGTCAATAGACTGAATAGGAATGTCCATCATTTTCAGTGAGGAACATTTTTTATGGGAGCTACATTTACAAATGTATAAATGTAGCGTCTATCAGAAGCATTGCTGCTTCATCCTGCAGTGGCATTAAAACCCGACCCAGCTGTCCGCTCACATTAGTTCAAAGGTCAAAATCTGTCGGTGACGCTCCCCCTGCTGGATTTATTCACAATTCATAACACTGAATACACGCTCTCCGTAGAATGTTATGAGGGTTACAAGCAAAGGTGCAGATTTGTTATTCATAAAAACAGAAATATGACATTTCAAGTCTATTTTAAGCAGGTCAGATGCACAAGGCATTACAATACTTTACAACTTAAACATTATTTTTGATAACTCTGCTAGTGTTTATCAGTTCAGCTATTCTTTTGAGATTTATAGTTAAATATAGGTTTAAAAAGTAGGCATTTCAAATGTGGTGCAAAGATAATAATATTTGTTACCTATACCAGAAGCAATGGCACTTCAGCATCAATTTAATTATTAAAAAATACATAAAAATACAATTTACACCAAATGTTACCTGAATACATAACTGTTTATTCTATAACATGTTTATAACATGTTTATTCTGTGGTAAACGTGTTATAATTAAAGTTTATGTTGATGTTTTCGTGGGACTTGTAGTCAAGAATGAGGTGTTGTAACTGTCTGGAGATTATAAAAAGAAAGCAGTTTCACTTTTGTCATAAGAAGTTATAATGCCGTGATTTTTATTATTTGTTAATATTAAAGCAGCTTTGTTCAAATGTTATTTCTATTTGAAAAACCGTGTCGTGACAAGAACATCATAAAACAGGAAGTGATCTCACGAGAGGATCGCTGCAGTCCCTCATGACTGTGTGGAGAGGTCAGGTTATTGACAAAATAGCAACGTCTTAAATACTTTGACAAATATATTTGCCAAACAAAGTGTAAAAATGTAATAGGAACAATTTAGGAACAAGTAAGACTAAAATACAAGGATAACAAAAGCAAGATAACAGTCTACATATAATTTTATATAGACACATTCTAATATTACTAGTTTTGTAAGTAGAAAATATGTTTTAATAATAAGTAACAATCTCACCGTTTTTTTAATCAAAAGAAAGGTATGACAATCCTATTTTAAAAATGATCATTAAGTGTAATGTTTTTTTATTCCGTTACACAATATTAAATACTTAAAACACCAACAACCTAAGCAGTAACCAAAACACTACAAACAGTACAAAAAGTACTGCAAAAATAACCACACAGGCAAATACAAAACATTGTTGATAACATTTTTATTAGTTTTTTATTCAGTGTTCGATTTCATGCAACAGAAAATTCCTTTTAGTCTTATGGTCTAGAAGAATAATGCTAATTAATGTTTAGTGCACTGAAAAGTCAACATCATTAATTATAAGCATCGAATGCAGTGATCTAAAGCAGTCCGTATTCCAAACATGTTTGTAAATGTATCTCACCATTGCTTTGAATAAGAGCACAAAACATTGCTAAATGTTTATTACAAATGTGTTACGTAGATGACGTGCATTGGCAACTATCATTTACATTTAAATAAACATATATATATATATATCCCACACACAGCATAAGGATTTTAATGTAAAAGTGATGTCATGGCTACATTAATATTGACTTGTTAACTTGTTCAAGAGGCCGTGGATGATACTGTCTGAGGGTCGTTATTGTTCTTCACATCATCATTGTCCTCCGTTTTCTTTCCTTGAAGTCTCACATAGAACCTCCTAAAGGTTTCACTGTGTGCAGGGCTGGAGAAATAGTAAACAATGGGGTTAAGGACGCTGTTAAAGTAGGTGAAGCAGACGGTTGTTTTAAAAGCTTCGTTCGCTTCGCGGAAATCTTGGCACTCGCTGTACCAGAGCTTCAGGACAAACATGGCGATACGCGAGATGTTGCTGGGAAAGAAACATATGATGAAGACTAAAGCCACTGCTAATATAAACTGGACAGCCCTCTTGATTTTACCCTGCGTGTCCACCGTCTTGCTCTTCAACTGCCACGTAATGCACGTGGTGCAATAAGTAACGATGCACGTGGGCACAAAGAACTGGACAACGTAAAACGCATTGTGCCAGTTGAATCGCACGCTATTCCCAAAGCAGACGTTGAAACTCTCACACTGGGTGCGGTTGCCTTGATAGTAGAAATGTGGGTCTAGTAAGAGGTAGACCGTCATGGCTACGATAAGACCCCACAGGCCAACAGAGACCCATGAGGCGTAGCGCAGACCCATTCGGTTGATGCGGTTCAGAGGGTGGACGATCTTCAGGTAACGGTCCACGGCGACGGCAGTGAGGAAAAATATTCCAGCGGCCCTGTTGGTGGCCAGGAGAAACAGCAAAATGCGGCAGAAGGCGTCTCCATACACCCAGTCCTTGCCCCTGCGGTAGTAGTCAGCCCTGAAAGGAAGACAGAACAGAACCAAGGTGTCCGCCAAAGCCAGGTGGGCTAGATAAATGGAATTGGGCTTCCAGGTGTCTCTATGGCAGAAGAACATCAGGAGGGCGAGAACGTTTCCCACAAGGCCCAAAACGAATTCCGTGAACATGATAGGGGGTAGAACTTGGTCCAACATGGGTGTATCATAGGTGCAGCACCGCGTGGAGTTGTTCATGATTCCTGTGCGGCTGTAAAACCAGACAAGACTCGTAGAACTTCATTTTGTATCAGTACGGTAAATTACAATGATTCCCCTGAGACTGCTTCCTAAAGATGTTTGCTCGCAGGCAAATAGTGCGGTTATTAGCATGCACACGGACAACAAAAACCCAGGTGTGGTGGGTAAATGGTCTCAAGAGGCATTTGGGCCTCCTATGAATTTAATAATCTCATCTCGCTTCACCTTGGGACCCTCCAAAAGCACCATTAAAACTATTACTGGCACAGATACTTTACACTTGGGAGTACAACCAAACAATGAATAAGCTAACAATACAATTAACGGAGGAGGATTTTGTTGTTTGTTGCTGTTGGGCAAGATTTTGCATGTTTAGTTTTTGATGTAAAAGCAGTTTGGGTAAATCTAAAAACAGAAATATCGGCATTATATTTCACCTTCAAAAAACATTGTCGAATAAGAAAATAAAGCTAGTTTTTTTTTCAGGTGAATTATCAACCAGATTTTCCCCCAAAATGAACAAAAAAGCTTTTAGATTTTAATAAATTCATCAAATCAATTCTGATTGCTCTCAGACCTGGTTAAATTGTACTTTTTTGTGACCCTCAAGTTGTATGTGAGGAGCAGAATATCAGCTTACAGAACAAATGTCCAGATATACTTTATAGGATCCCTCTTACATTTGTAAATGATTACATTTTAATAGTTGACTATGATCACATTGCACTGGAGGTAATAAAAAGGAAACGATACACAAGAAAGACGCGCGTGAAACTGAAATTTATTAGTCTATTGTTTGCATGTGTGTAATGTTTTAAGTCATCATCATTGCAGACCTTTGGCAACCGAGAGACAAAGCAGCTATTGAGAACTGAAAAACCCCAATGATGAAGCAGAGTCCACTGAATTCTATACAGTAAATAAAATAGATATAAAAGGGCTTTATGTCAATGTGTACATTTGGCCAGATCCGCTGTGTCACGTCGCATCGCTTTCAGTAAAAGTGCATATCGGACTTCACTTTTTCACCTCGCCCAGATCATCAATGCTGTCGTCATCCACCTGTCAAGTCGGAGAACATTTCATGAATTCACAAGCTCCGTTTCAGAGGTCACAAGAGATTCCTATGAGCTTCACCTTGTTTACAGCGTCTTCTAAAGTTTTAACATAATTACACCTATTTGTAAAATATACAGCTTAAAATTTACAGATGCAAAGGTGGAAATATACTGAACCATATGCTAACACAGTTTGTTTTCTTTGCATAAAACATTTCTGAATGTTTAAAACATTTCTGAATGTTTTATAGAACTACACAAAAAAATCATGATGAATTGTGCTTGACAGCCCTATTTTTCCTGCTCCAGTGCAGCAGTTGCACCCGTCACGTCTGGCAGTAGGGCAAATACAATGATTCAACAAAACCCAACAATCGCTGGATGCTGGTTTATGTGCAGTGTAAACTAGCTTTTAAAGTCATGACTCCATGATTCTATAATATGACTTTGTTTGTTTGTTTGTTTGTTTTCAAATGTGACCGTTTAGAATGCTTGTTTACCTCCGGCCATTTCTCCTGTATGACATCGATGATGTCATCTGTGAAGTCTCCCTGAATGATAATTTCGTCCTCGGCCGTCACTGAGGCGCCGCAGGAGAATTTCTGAGCAAAGAACCTCTGAGCCTCTTTAAGCTCGATGTCTGACAAGAACCACAAAACCAGGAACACGTTAATACAGGGAGAAAATACGGACGTCTTATTTAGACAATTTAGAAAACTACCATCACGGTCTTACCGAACGTGGCCAGACCACACACCCTTGTGACATACTTCTTTTTAGCTCGGGGGATCTTTGCTATCGTAACTTTCTGAGGAACGGTCTTCTTTTTCTGTTTGATTTGACCTCGTCCACCTGCGGAGGAAAATATCACGACATCCTCTTAGAATTCCCATGCGACTGGTGTCGCGGGCCAGACTCAAACCTGGGTATGTATGGAAACAGCGTGGCTTCCAAGTGCCTTGTTTTTATAAATGTAAAGACTTGTGAATTGTCACCTCTTTTTTGTTTCTTCTTCTCCTCTTCCTCTCCTGCAGGGGGCGCCTCCCCAGCGCCACCTCCCCCTCCTGTTTCCTGCTTGGGTGCTGTGCCTACAAAACAACACGTTTATCAGGTGCAAAACAATACAGTGGTGCATCTGCTTTAAGGTTTTCACTGCGTCTCATTTATTTGTTTAGTCTTTTTGTTTGTTTATGACATAGGTACATAAATATTAAAACTGTTAACTGGAACTGTTTCAATGTACTGCTGGAAAGAAAACGCAGACAAAGCACTTCTTGTTATTAAAAAGGTTGGTGAAAGAAACGCTTTAATGGTTCACTTACCAAGAGTCAATTTAGCAAACACGTCAGGAAAGTTCTTCTCAAGCCACTGCTTGCATTTGGCCGGCTCAGGCATGTACTCGCAGTACTTGCAGAGCAATGCAGAAACATTTTATTAATGCAGTGAGATATCAAATCACTATTTTTCTCTTACAAAATGAAGTTATTTTAGCAGGATATCAAGCAACATAGAAAACATCATCCAACATTTTGGGCCTACCTCCACAGGCAGGGAGCACACTGAAAATACAACAGGAAAGACACTTTAGCCGTAGATGATAAACAAACAGAGCCATTCTGAGATTATAACCAAGACTTTAATTAGACAGACCGGAAGATATAAAAAAGTATAAATGTATATCTACAGAATATTCCCTATACACGTTTACTGAAATAAGTTTACATCGGCATTTGAGAAACTTTTTTACCTCCACAGTAGAGCACCTTGAGTGGGTACTTTGCATTTGGGTCGAACCGATCCACTTTATTTTCTGGTGAACCTGACACAGCATTCTCAGTAGTAGCCATATTACTTAAATCTATACAAGAACACAAACTTTAAACAAGTATATATTCAATTGCAGTTATTACAGAACATTCTAGAAAACACGTCTACAAGCAGCAGTTTAAGACTTTTGTTTTTGTTGGTTTAGACTGCAAAAAAAAAACATTTTTACAAATGAGAACCATAGCCCTCACTTTAAACAGAACCATTCTCATGTCAATTAAATATGCCTCGGCATAACTTGAAAAACTACAAAGCCCAAATTATGATAGTCATGATACGTACATGACGACTTCATTTTCAAAAATATTTAAAGATAGAATTTGTCCATGCATTATCATCATCTTACTCAGATGATGACTCATTACAAAAACCTCAGCTGTGCAAACCAAACAAAACGTATCCCGTCATTAAACATAGCGCATCTGACAGCAGAGATCACCCTGCACGTCACCCACGTCATATTTAACAACCTACACGAACTCATCAGATACATCATACAAGTACGCAAATTAATCACGCTCTAGCATCATGTTATTTTGACTCTTAAAAATCCCACAAAGATGCATTACATGTGCGTAACACATATGAAAAATTACCAGTGCCCACAAAACCCTAGTGTCAGTTAACACAACCCAGCCAACACGCTAAAGATCAGATTCAATGGATCTGATGAAGACTTGTGATTCTGATGGCTTTTCTAATAGTCGATCAGATGCGCTTTTAGAGGCACTGACAGCGTCTTGAGTCTTACAGCCTCCGCTCAATGCATCATGCATTCACACCATTCATTAGCCAGCTCTGCTAATCACAGCTCTCCTAAAGCAACCAGGCGCTCAAACTTATACACACCCCGTCGATATTACCTCAGTGTACTTTGCCTTCTAGTAACAGCTTGATCATTATTACACAAACTCGCGAAGACGTTATTTAACGTTTGAAAGAGTTTCTGTGTTGTTCAGCACACCTTCATCTGCCTTTGGGTCCTCACAACGCCTTTCTGTGAACAAGCGTAACAACGGGTGTTTGGGATTGTGCGCGTTTTCTTACATTTTTTTGTAATAAGATATCTTCATTTATAGTGCATTAATAATTGTAATATTTTTGAATTGTTTAACAGATACAATACTTTATAGAATTTAATTGAAGTCGTATGTGTACGGTCATTTTTGGACGAACGTTTGAAGCAGGCATTGTCGTGGACCGCCCGACCAGTTCGCGACACAACAGGCGGTTTCAAAATTCGCAAAATTATAATGTCAAATTAATTTCGCGGTGCACCTAGATTTAAAAGTTTATTCACTCATTTTTCTGCACGTCTGCGAATATTTGATTTGTATTTACAATGCATTAAGGCTTCTATTACATTTGATCTCTTGTGTTTACGCTTAAATTCTGTCGGAATTTTAAAAACAATTAAACCGCATGAGAATCATGATGATTCGACAACAGCAACAACAACAAAGCTAGATGGGAGAGGTCTCGTCTGTCTGGGTGTAGGCGCTGTTGTTTTGTTTAAAATGAAGCTAGTAATATTAATATATATATATAGTAGTATTAATATACTAGTCAGTATTACTAGAGTTTCTTCGGTTTGATAAGCGATGGATGGATATAGGGAGAGAAGACATTCTGGAACACGTGGAAATCTCTCTGTCTCAAGAGGTGATGAAGTCAAATATAACTATATAACTATTAGACATGTCAGCAACTTTCCGAGTTCAACAGCTGGTGACCGTATAATATTTCAATCAATGATTTTTCAGGATGTCCAGTGGAACCCTGGCACAGTACCCCCATGAAAAAGGTTGGTTGTTTTTGTGTACAAGTTCAAAGTTCAAAATGCATTTGACAGAATACTGGTTTCTCATGACCCTCAAATACCTTTTGATATAGAGACATACACTGCATTGTTGATATTGCATTTTGTACATATAGTATATTGTATATTATGAGTGCACATCCCACTTATTTGTTAAACCTGTTTAATGTTTTGTTACTTTGTAGTATAACCAAGGATGATTATTAAACAATTAAATAATTGAAGATTTTAATTCGGTATGTTATTATGATATTCAATCTCTTAGAATCTTTTTGCTACTGAAGAGACCCCAGATGCTTCCCCAACCAAACTCAGAGATGAAAACAGAACAGTCTTTACGCCCCAAAACCTATCAAAACCAACGTCGTCTTTCTCCTTACCACTGAGTTTCCAGGTAACATCCCAAATCACTGTTCCACTGTTATAATACATGTTTTTTTTTTGGGTGAAATTGGATCACCGATTATGGACTTGTGTACGTATGGTTAGATGCCAGCTGATGGACTGGAGATCTCCACCATCCAGAGGCAGAGACTGGAGCTGCAGCTTCTGATAGCAGAGCTGAAGGACCGTGACCAGGAGCTGAACGCCATGGCTGCAGCCCATCAGAGGCAGCTTCAGTCCTGGGAGCTGGACCGTCAGAGAGTGCTCATACTGGAGCAGAGAGGTGCCAGGCTGGAGGGTAAGAGTAAGAGACCATAAGAGCATATTAGCATCCACAGCAATGGATGAAAGCATTTTGTTTATTTTAAACTGATGTAATTCAAAGTGAAACTGAAACATATAAGGTATGGCTTTGATTTTTTTCTCTATTACGTTAAAAATAAGAATAGCGTGTTTTGATTTTATGGTAACTGTGTACAATGTGCAGCACAGTTATGTTCGCAGTGTGAACATGTTTTTGTTGTTCACTAGATGGTAAAACGCTCTGAAATTGATCCCAACGGTGTCATTATTGCAACAGCTGTGATGTGAATTGCTATCTTAGAGCTGGAGTTATTTTTAAATGCCTGTGCTTATAGTTATTGTTCTTCGTGTGGGCGAACCTAGACTCTGGAATTACATTTTGTTCGTTTTAATGAATAAACACGATGAATGTAAGAACGAATGGATCTGTTCGACTGCGTGTGACTTTCCTAGATGAGCTGCAGAAGCGTAAGGAGGTGATCAAAGTTCTCAGCAGACGAACGAAAGTGGTGGAGGAGAGAGAGAAAGACGCCTATAAAGAGCTCAACAGCAGCCAGCAGCAGCTGCAGGAGCTGAGTCAGAAACAACTGAACACCACCAGACACCAGCAAGATCTGGTGGTGAGTTTAGTCTGTCCGCTCTGTTTAACTACCCTGTTAAAATAGTGTGTATTAATCGCATCCTCTTCTTTGTAGGAGAAGAACCAGAGTCTGAACTCGACAGTCATGATGCTGTCATCACAAGTGGGACAGCTGCAGGTTCGAGAGGAGGAGCTTAGTTCCATGCTCAAGCTGAAGGTAACTGAAGCCAAAAATATACGTTTACTTAGCAATATAAGTGAGGACATTCTATAGACTTCTATTGTGTTTATATAAAGCTGGTTATAGAAGGATATACAATAGACTTCTGTTGTGTTTATATAAAGCTGGTTATAGAAGGATATACAATAGACTTCTATTGTGTTTATATAAAGCTTGTTATAGAAGGACATACAATAGACTTCTATTGTGTTTATATAAAGCAGGTGTCTAACAATACATGCTATTTTAGGACAAAGATCTGCTTGAAGCAACCAATCACATTTTAGAGCTGTCTGGTCGTCTTTGCGACCTAGAGAAATCGCTCAAAGAGCTTCGAACCCGCGAGAGCAAAACGCTGCGAGAAACGGAGGAACACAAGCACGGTTTCAGAGAGAGCAGACATGAGAACACACAGCTGAAGGGTGAGAGTGATCGCTCATCACGACTGCAGTTTTCTGGCTGTCATGTTCTGCAGTGTTGTGAAGCTATCATTTTTCTGTCTTGCAGCCGAACTTCGAGAGAAAACCATTGAGAACAACAGGCAGAGAGAGGAACTCATCCGCCTGAAACAGGAGAACCAGCTGCTGAAGAAAGAACTCTCTGGCGTCCAGGTTCAGCTTCTGAGTACGTCAGTGCAAGAGTCATTAACACATTCCCTATAAGGCCCGAGTGACCTCATCGTTTTAGCCTCACAAGTATTTGAGACAATAATGAGAACATGTCGACAAATAGATCATCAAAGATTCAACTATGATCAATAAATAATTGTTATTAATAAGACATTAAAAAAACAACAACTTTTTAGCAATAGAAAATGATGATTATTCATTTTATTGATATTTATCAGTTAAATGTTTATATTTCAAATCGACACCATAACAAACAGCCTCTGCTTATTGCTCTGCCCTCAAAATGACAAACACAGTGCAACACAGGCAACAACTAACAGCTGGCAGACACGCCCCTTGTTGCTGATTGGCTACGAGAGTGTTATGGTGTTGTGTGGATTGGTCCGATCCACTTTGTCTTTTCTCCTGTTTTCACAGACAGACTATGTACCACTAAATATTCACAAAGTCATTTGTTCGGTCGTTGATTTCGATGATCAGCAGCATGTTTTAAAAATCACTTTATTTGCTGTGATTTACGAGATGTTTATTAAGATTCAGGAATGGGCCATTTACTCCACAACTGTTGAAACACCAGTAATGACAGTGATGATAAACAGCAGCGATGCCTCAAGGGTTTGATGTAGTTCTTCATGCTGTGAGTGATGGGAATCGTGTCTGTTGGCAGGTGAGGAGAGAAGCTGGAAGGATGATTTACTTGAACTTTCCCGATCCAAACAAGCTCGAGCCGAATCAGAACTACTGTGTCTGCGGCAGGTATCTGTCCATCAAATCTCCCTTTTGTTACATTGTCCAACGGTAGAATGTCTGCCCATCCCATGTGTTTCTCTGAGCCGTGGTCTGGTTCTTCAGCATACCTCCAGCACTTCCTGCATTCCTGCAGAACTTGATTCACTGACTTATTCAACTTGATTGTGAAACAGACCGGAACCTCTTGTCGCCCTTTTGTTGCCTTTAAGTGTAAACTATTGTTTATAATTACAATTATATTATAAAGTGCTACTCTCATTATTGTATTGTAATGTAAATGAGCAGTAACAGAGCCTGACACATTATGTCATTCTTCTGTCATTATTGTAAGCTGATGTATTTGTGTGGGTTTGTGACAGGTGTGTGAAAACCAGCAGAACGACCTACAGCTGCTAAAGTTGAACTTGGAGAGTGCCAGAGAGCAACTCCGACACCTTGAGGGTCAAAGGTCACGACATCATGAGGGTCGAAGGTCACTTGGGAGGTGAGAACTTTTTTATTACACATTCAATTAACAATTTGTTTATTCTTCTATCAAACCTCAAGCCTCAGCCTTCAGGTTTTTTTTGCCATTTAGTGTCCTGTTTTATATATAACGTTGTATATAACAAATATATAACGTTACAGAAGTGAAATAGATTGAGGACATTGTTTCAGCCACTGATTTTAAAGGTGTAGTTCAGGTACTTTAAAAGTATTGTCCACACATCTTCAGTTATGAATGTTATTGTGTTTATAGGCCTGATTCTGGTTTAGGATGCAGTCGTGTGGTAGAAAACAGTGAGCAACAGGATACAGAATTAGAAACAGGGTTGATATCCAGCCAGCGTTGCAGCACAGCCCAAAACCTTCCTTCAGTTTTAACGCAGCGTCCTCGCGTCGAAGCGGAAACGCAGACTGACTTTGAGCGCGACCTCGACTGCATGTCTTTTAGCGTGAAAACCCCTGAGGTCACCGAACAGTCAGCTGTAGGGGAAGATGACTCAGCCCTCAGTAGTGTGCACACTACAGACACCCGTACAGCTAGCCAGTGTACCATCAATGAACAAGAGTCACACGACTGCCAAAATGAGATGAGAGAGAAGGAAACCCCATCCAAAGAGAACAGCTGTCTTGAGTGCTCACCCCGATCTGCCTCAGCAGCTGTTTGCTGTGATAACTCCAGCAACTCAACAGATAGTCAAACCCATCAGACATTGTGTCGTGATGCGGGGACTGGTGTGGATGTGTTTGCTGTTATTGACTATGATCCAGACACAGGAACTCCTGTGTGTGTTGTTGATGTGAATGTCAGCCCAAGATACCCTTGGTATGATTCTCTTAGGCTTACGCACTCACTCTTTCGGGAAATGGTTCCGAATGGTTTGCGTACAGCCGCCTCTGCATATTAAGACTCTCTGCATAACAAAGTATTCTATATTATAAAAGTAAAGAATATATATATTTATGTATATATTAACAGATTTATGTTTTCCGGAGTATTAAACCGACATTAAAAAGTTGGCGTGTTTGCTGTCTAAAAAAACAAAAACAAAAGCAATGCAAATGTATATTCAATTTGTTACGCTAATGAATAATCATGAATTTCACTTGGTTAACCAGTGCAGCAGATCTGAGCTGTCTACAGATGGATAGCCCCTCCCCCTCACCAGGAAATGGGCGGAGCCCTGGTCGTTTACGCGATTCTGCACTAACCATTGAATTGACCGCCAATGAGGTAGCAAACCGTTTCACAGCATGGGCTTCGCATGCATTCTTGCTCAGCTTATTAGCATAGCATTATATTGTAGTTATTTTAGTTATTTACATGCATGTATATTTGTGTCACACAGGAAGGGTTCAGCTCGTCCACTAGTCGCTTACAGCGTTTGATCGCCGAGTCTCGGGAAATGGTGGCAAGTTTGGAATGTTCTACCGGAAAACCCGTCAGTCCGGCTCAAAGCCTCACGAACGGCGACGCTGTCCGTCAACCCCAAAGTAGCCATGGCAACAGCAGCCACCACAACCACTCCCACTCCCAGGCCTCCACCCACAGCCAAGAGGGCAGCAAAACAAGAAGGGTATGTCCCCTTAAGAGATGTGATGTCACAGACCTCATTTGCATAATCATTTATTTACTATAAATGAAGCTCCAAGATTAAAAGGACATTAAATTTGACTTTTCTTTAATTCCCTAAAGGAAAGTGACTCCCAAATCAAAAGCAGTCCACGGCTACAGCAAGGAAACCAGGAATTTTAGTCTATAAAGCCAAAGCGACCTGCAAATCCACGTTTACGGACGTCTTCTGTCACTGCTTCTAAAATAAATGTTGACAACCAAAGACGCGTTGCAAAGCTAACAGTGTTTTAACTGGAAATGATTTTTTCCACAAATGCTAGATTTCTTTATTTGTTTAATCAAGGGCTGTTTTTATAATGAGATTCATTCCTGAGCTTTCTGAAAGCACTACCTCTCTTCGGGCAAATTTGAGGACTGTGGTTATTTATAAACTACTTTTTTAAGTGTTAAACATGTCATGCGAGATGACTACGTGCTGCTGGTTGGTTTTTGTCCTTCCAGTTTCATTGTCATCTAACCTGTTTGCTTTACAGGAGAATGTAGTGTTATGTGTGGCTGGTTCAGATCTTTGTCTTTTACACCTGAAATCTTGCGAGTCCTGTTCTTGCTAAAGAAGATGTTCTTAATTAAACACAAGGAGTCATCAGTCATTTCAAAAGCCACTGAAACCCACTTTATTCCCTCTATTCTCAGGGCTATTAAAAGAACAATACTAAGTATTTAGATGTTGTCCACTTTATTTGTCATTGGTGATGTAAGTAACTTTCAGTAAGTAAACATTTGGAGGAGATGAAGTATTTTGTTAATGCACACAATAAAACAGACTTGAGCTAAGTTTGAATGAAGAAAGAGTTTATATAAAGTGCATTGCGCTGTTGTTTGGTTTATGTCGTTTTTCAGCCTGAGGTAAACAGACAGAAACTTTCCAGGCTGTGTGAAACGTTGAAGTGTGTGTGTGTGTGAGACGCGCCTGAATCGATCACTTGAAGGTTTGATTTCGCGTGAGGAAGCAGTTCACAATGGCCTCAAAGAAAAGTGAATCAAAGAAAAATGACAAACAGACGGACAAATCTGAAAAGGCTTTAGCTGCAGAAAAAGAGCAATTCGTCAAAATACAGGTGAGAGTCATTTTTAAAAAGCAAATGTCAAATATAATGTATAATATAATTCCATTTATCCGTATTGTATTATTCAGGGTCCGTATTATTTCTTAATGATAGTTACACAAAATGTTGTGGTCTTTCTTGTGGTTGTTTCTGTTAATCTTGAATGGTACAATTACGTGATATGATTTATCAAAGTCTATGAGTCATTAGACCGCCCGGCGCGAGTTATTACCGTCTATATATAATCTCCTAAACATCGTCCTTTTGTGTTTTATAAAGATTTTGTATTTTTTTTATTTACAGCTTTTTTACATGTACGGTGATAATTCAATGTTTTTCCGACGCACCATTTTCCTTTAAACGTCACACAGTTGAATGGCGCGTGTTAGATTACCGTGTTCATGTCATTGCGTATTCATATTTTAATCAAACTATAACGATATTACAGTCGTACAGTCTAATACCATAACTTTACCATGGCAACGCTACAGTTTGTTATTTTTTAAGGACATTAATACCGAGTCGTAAGGCATAAGAGTCGCGTGTAGTACTTTGTAGTATTTTGACGTCATCATGAGTAAAATGATGTCACTGCATTACTGTTGATTGAACATGTTAATGGTGTTTTACTATTAAAATTTTTGTCCTGCTTTACAGCTACAAAGCATCACCAAATGCATCACCAGTACGGAGGCTCCCATCAAAGAGAAATATGGACGCAGTATCCTGTGCATTGCTTTAATGCAGCATTAACATGTGTGTTATGTATTTGACATTATGAGTGTTGTTGTAGTGTTGCATAGTCTGTTCGTTTAAGATCTGCATGGTAACACAAAGAGTTAATCCATCTGCTCTCACCTTTGTGATCGAGGCATTTAACCTCAGAGAACCTCTGAGAAGGTCAGATACCTTCTGTTTGACCTTTTAGGGGAAGACGTCAGATAAGTAACAGATTTTCTTCTGGTATCTCTCAGTATATTTATATCAATATATGTCTTCTGTGGAAGGCATGGGACCATAAAATGTTCGTCCAATCATTGCAGTCGGTCTGAATGCCCTGATAGGATATCCTCCGTGCCTGTCAAACCACGTATGCATTCACGTGTTGGAGGAGGTGTGGCTTTGGAGATTTCAAAAGCTAGCTTGCTATTGCTAGGAAGCTGTTCTTAACTATTTACACAGAGATTATTTTGGGAACACACAAGGAAGGCGGCGCAGTCACGTTCTGGTCTCACGTCATCAGTGTGCCGCTGTCCAGTAACGCCATCCTCAGCTGGAAGTTCTGCCACATGGTGCACAAACTGCTTCGAGACGGCCACACCAATGTGAGTCCCACCTGTGACATCACGTCATAAAAATAAACTGACTGTCATCATTGGAATGACGGTCACTGTGATTTACCAAAAATAAATTCATTCCTTCATTCCCTAAGAGACATAAACTGAACCTAAATCCAACCCATAACCCCAACTCTTGACCCTAATCCTGCAATCTGATTGGTTGATCCAGGAACATGTTCTGCTCGGTGAAATCATGTTCATGAAACCAGCTACTAGCACCATTCCATACCAGATTCTTACACGTTACATTTCATTCCTTTTAGACTTTGCGGGACAGCAGAGGTCACACTACAAACATCAGACAAATGGGAATATTATGGGTGAGTTTGGGTGGAAGTTACCATTGAGGGATGTTAAAATCATCACATGATATTTCGTGTGTACAAAGATGATGGTTTAGAGGGAGCTGTGTGCCGTTGTGTTTAGGGGAACCTTCACGATCGATACGGACATATTGTTGCACTGTACGCCAAACTGCTGTGCGTCAAAATCGACTTCCATTTAAAGGTGAGTCTGAGTATATTTGAAATTGACCTCAGAGATCATGAGGGAGTTGGTTTAATCGCCCGTTTACTTCACAGTATCTGGAAATCCCACCTAATCTTGAAGCACCAGAGGAAGTTCTAGATAAAGTCATCGCCATCGATGTCAACAAAGTGTAAGTGTCTCGAATGCTCTTGCGTCGCGTTGCGTGCTCTGTTAATAACGGTTCGCATTTTTATATGTATACAGGTTTGACATGACAGGTGAGGTTCTTGACTACATGGAGGCAGGACTGAAGCTGCAGGAAACCGGTGAGCTTGACCTTTGAACTTTGACCTTAAATTTTAATTCACGTAATAGCTTTTAATACGTTTTCGTTATCTATAAGCCTTTTCTAGTTTTTAACCCTGCCTGAATGTATTCTTTTAACAAACCCATATTGTTTTGTTATATACAGTGTGCCGTCAATTATTATTTACTTTTGAACTTCAGTCTTCCGGCAGATGGAGTCCACTTCCACCAGCTCTACCACCGCAGTGGGTCAGTGTCGTCTGGCACCTCTGGTTCAGGTCATCCAGGACTGTGGGCCACTCTACCACCTCCTGGTCAAACTTCTGTTCAAACTGCACAGCCGTGAGTCGCTGTTTAAATGCTGCAGTCAATTATCTTTAAATAAACTAAATCAGTGTCACTGAACTGCTGTGGATCTGTGTGACAGGAATACCAGTGGATGCTTTGTTGGGACACAGGGAGCGATTCCGGGATCAGTTCAACAGGTGCTTTACAATATTTGTTGGGATGAGCATATCTGTTTAGTTTTATGACCCGTAAACTGTGCGTGTGTGTTATTTATATAGCTTTCCTGTAGCTCAGTGGTTAGAGCATGGCGTTAACAACGCCAAGGTCATGGGTTCGATCCCAGGGATTGCACATACTCAATGTATAGTGATCAATGTGTAGTATAATGCAATGTAAGTTGCTTTTGGATAAAAGCGTCTGCCAAATGCCTAAATGTAAATGTATAATACACATTCACATGTATATTTATGAAAATGATGCAAATTCAGAAAGTTCTGCTGCAGTGTAGGTAATTAAGTTAATAATTTCATGATCATCTTCCGCAGTCTCACACAGTTTTTTGAGCGAGCGAGAGGCATGGAGTTCTTTAAAAGTATCATTCAGATCCCAGAACTTCCTGATGTAAGATTTCACATCTATATTTCACAGAATTTCAAATCAACAACATTTTTTGTTTTTACAAAATACTACAAGAAAGCTGAACGTTTTGTGTATTTGTAGGAGCCTCCGAACTTCCTGCGGGCAGCTGCTTATTCAGATCATGTAAAGCCAGTTGTGGTTCAGAACCAGAGAATCACTGATGACGACGACACGGAAACTCAGCTGGATTTTAATGAAGGACAGTCGTATCAGATGGTAAAACAGGCTGTAGGCCAGTAGATCATCTCGCAGAAGATCTTGATAGAATGAACTTAAATGAACTTGTATCTTAATGCTGTTTGTTATTTTTCTACAGTATTACGGTTACAACCAGTATGACCCTTCAGGTGATACACCGGAGCAAAGGTAACAGACACTCAACATCCTGTCTGACAGAAAACTCACAAATAAGTTTTTTTCAACGTCGTTTCTCATTTAGAATAAAACGCTGTTTTAAAGAAGGCCAAATTTATAAGGTTTTTAAGATATTTTTGCTTACAATCCAAGTCATGATTTGTGTTATAATTATGATGACTTTACTGTTATTCTAAAATGTGAGAGAGAAATAACAAAGAACGGTGTCTTCAAACTGTCGACTGTATAATATCTGACTGTTTGTTGAATTAAAATGATGAATTCTTGCACAGAGAGACAGAAGCGGATAGCCTCAGGAAAGAACTGGAGGTGGTAAAACCAGAACTGGAATTAATGAAAGTGGAGGTGAGTCGTGTGTGTCTGTTCATTTGTGTTTGTATGAGAGTGTTTAGTGCTGAATCCCTGCTGTGTGTGTGTGTGTGTGTATCTGCAGGCCCAGCGTGTTGTGGTCCAATTGAAGTCTCAGGTGAACAAACTGGAATCGGAGCTGGAGGACCAGCGCACACACAAGCAGATGGCGCTGGTGGAGAACGAGCGTCTGCGCATGGAGCTGGACGACCTCAGGACGCAGGCCGCAGTCGCTGCCAGTATTCAGGCCACGGCCGAGGACGCGGGCAGTGAGTGACCTCTGACCCCAGATGCTGCATGTGAAGCGCTCGCAGCAGGTCTGATCTCTTTCTTGTGTCGTCTAGGCAGAGCTCAGACCGCACAGATGCATTTCACACGCCTGAAGGAGAAACACGCCGAGCTGGTCAGCAGACACGCTGATCTCATGCGGAAGGTAGAGATGCGCACATACATGCACACACACACACACACACACACACACACAATCGTGTTCCATGCTGAAACATTCATGCTGACCCCACAGACAGAAAAATTACAGATGAGATCTCTTTAATATCTCAGTTATGTCTCCTAGACAGCAATGAGATTAAACGGGGAGCAAATGGAAACTTTTGCTTATGTCTTAGATATTTCTCTTGAGAAAAAGACCCAGAAATCTCACAAATGTCTCCATCAGAGATTCAGAAGAGATCTCAGCTGTGTCTCACACTGAGCTCAACTGTGTTGCAGAATGCAGAGGTGGTGAAGCAGCTCACCAGCACTCAGGGGGAGCTCATCACAGCCAAACAGCAGATGGCAGTCGAGAGAGAACAGCTGAAGCAGGACGACAGCCCTCAGGTCACGCGCCACACTGTTATGATGACAGTAATTCCTCAATGATCCTCTGCTGTACCACTCACACTAGTCTACAGTCAACCAAGTAGCACAACTCCCAGCAAACAATTTTGGGTTGTAAAAACATTTCCATAACGTTTTCATTAAGTAATGAAAACGTTAAAATTATGTTGAAAGTTCTAGGAGTGTCTCATTCTCAACGATTGAGCTGTTTGGTTACTGTTTGGTTATAAGAACGTTATTCGAACTTTTGTAATACTGTAACTTTTTTAAAATATTACACTAACTACTTAAGAATAACATTTTTGATGTATGATATATAACGTTACAAAAGTTCTATCAATGTTACTGCAAGAAAATTTTTGATAACTTTGACAGAACCAAAATTAGCCAATGTTCCGAAAACGTTCCTGTATATAACGTCCCCTGTTATTTATAAATTCATGTCCCATGTAATTATATAACGTCCCCTGTTAGCAGGGTTATCGCTTCATGTAGATAATGAGGCTATATTATATGATACATTTGTCTGTCACTCATTGAATTGTATTCACAGAAGGTTTGCATGTCTTTTGCTGTGTTCAGCTGGAGGCACAGAGAGCAGAGATTGAACGTCTAAAGCAAGAATCACAAACCCAACGATCAGAAATGTCTCGGGTCCATGATGCCTTGCAGAGCAAAGAGAAGGTAACATTCTGTCTCTGCATATCAATGACAACACTATATTTAATCTGTATTTAATATATACATACAACAGTTCCAAAGCTGAACATTTGCTTTATCAGTAAGTGCTGGAGGAAGAAATGCATTTGTGTTTTGGGGTAAATATTACCCACAATTCTTTGTGCCACAAAGTCATTCTGTTGATGCTGTGGCATTATTTCATTCTTAGGCTGTTTATGAGTCTTTGAAAGACAGAATTTATGCTGGTGAGACGTCAATAAAACATCTATAAAACATTAGAATTTACAGGGAATTCACACTTTGACATGAATGATGTTTGGTTATTTGAATGCGATGGGGCATAATATTTACTGTACGCTTGCTCTGCTCTGTGTGTGTTGTAGGCAGGAGATGAGCTGAGCAGTGTGTTAGTGGGTCTGCAGGCAGAGAAAGAGGCTCTGCTGCGTAAAATCAAAGAGCAGGAGACTGAAATCGCTCGCCTGCGTCAGGCCGTCCAGCTCCACCAGACCTCCCTTGAGCAGGAGAGAGAGAAACATCAGAGAGAGATGACGGCGCTGCAGAACCAGCTGCAGGAAAAAGTCAGTGCCACTTCCTGTGATGTCACAACCCTTAGTTAGACCTACAGGAATGGCCTCAAAAAATTTCATTTTTTTGCTGGTGTTCCATTGGTCAATATGCAGTGGCATGCGAAAGCAAATGTTTTTATTTAATAATGCTGGTAAGGTTTGTCTGTCTGTCGCCATCTCTGTTTAAAACATAAAATTGACATTTCCCGGGAAATCTGACCCGACAACTTAAATTATAAATTATTATAAACTTACTCTCACAAGTCACGGTAAGGAGACCGCTTTGACCGCTGTTCTGTTATGTACTGTAACTGTTTGTTTTTAATCAAATAAAGTTACAGATCGCAGCTTTAAAACAAAACTCTTTGCACAGCAGCGCGAGATCTGATTGAGACGTTTCATGTTTTTGTTTCGTTTCATGCGTCTGGTCAGATGTGTCGAGAACAAGAGCAACAGCTGGAGGTGGAGAAGCTGAGACGTGAACTTGAGGAGAAGCGAGTGGAGATGTTGCGAGCTCACAGCGCTCTGAGCAGTAAAGAGACAGTGAGTTTCTGCTGCTGCACACGCTGCATGTCTGCCTCCTGATACATTTACCAGCATGGCAAACTAAACCAGTTTCTCCAGACCTGCTTATTTCATCCTGTTTTTAAAATGCTTTATTCAGGCAGGAGACCAGCTGAGCAGCGTGCTGGTGGGTCTGCAGGCAGAGAAGGAGGTTCTTCTGCGTTCGGTTAAAGAACAGGAGGCTGAAATCATAAACCTGCGCCAGGCCGCGCAGCTCCATCAGTCCACTCTGCTGCAGGAGAGAGAGAGGAGTCAGAGAGAGATCGCAACACTGCACAACCAAATGCAGGCGAAGGTCAGAAACACTAAACAAGTGCCCTTGAAGTATTTACTTGGCTGATTATGGGAAAGTACATACTTGTGAGTGAGTGAGTAGTAGTACAATAGTAGGACAATATGGCAGTATTGGGACATGACCCATTTGTTGCACACTGTATCATAATTAGCATGCAACTAAATGCATTACGCTCGAAGTCATCATCACCTAATGCATATGAAAACTGTCAGTGTCTGCTACGCATTCCATGCGATTTTTCTGCAACTTAAAAGTTAGTGCAAGGAATTGTGGGTAATATTTATCCAGAAAGCTTGTATGGCTCCGTACCATGTTTTTGCAACTTAAAAATATCGGGTGCAATATATACAGATCTTTGGCATGTTTCCATGCAGTTGAGTCAGGACTCAGGAGCGCTGCAGCAGAAGCTGCAGGACGAGCAGTTCAGCCTGCTGCAGTGCGCTGTGGTGGAGGCCGAGGGCATCGTGTTGGATGCCGTGGCCAAACTGGATGACCCGCTGCATGTGCGTGTGATCAGCACGCCAGGTCTGTCCCTCCTCACACTTCCTCCACAGTCTTCCACATACTGTGTATGTCGCTCATCTCTTCTTCACGCCCGTTCACAGATTACTTGATCAATCGGGCGGAACTGACGCTGGCATCTATTGATAAGATGCAGCAGAGTCATGCGGGGTATTTGAGGAATATGGATGGTACGATGTCAGCATTCAATGTTCTCCGTGAATGACAAGTAGTGTGAGGTACTAGTGGTGTGATGTCATTTCCTGTTTCTCTCCACTCAGATGCGAGTGGTATGTTGAGGTCGGTCACTCAGTTCTCTCACCTCATCGCGGACACTATTGTTAATGGTGCTGGCGCCGCCCACTCAGCGCCGACGGATCAGGCAGACCGTGAGAACTCGTTCTTTACTTGGAAAAACACACATACATTCGTATGCAACATTGTAAATAATGCTATGTAATTAAATCTGAAGGTAATAGCAGACTTCGATTTTGATCTTGTAGACCAACAACAAACCGGCCACCATGTTCTAAACCTTAAACTGCTATGAGATGCGTTCACTTAGTTGACCTAACAGCCAACATGGTTGTATTTTGCGTTATTGTAGCTCATTTCTCTGGATGTTTCTCTGTAGGTTTGACAGATAACTGCAGAGATTGCGCCACCCACTGCCTGCAGTTCCTGAAAGAACTCAAGATGAAGGCCACCCTTCCCAGAGCAGACCCCACTGCCGTCCGCTGCGTGGTCCAGCGCATCCTCCACCAGGGCCAGGTGTGGTGGACAGGAGATGTCTGAAGTTCTCTGAGATGTGGGTGTGTTGAGTGATGAGTGACTCACTTTCCTCCACCTTGCAGGACCTGCGGCCCAGAGGAGCAGATGTACGGAAGGAGGAGCTTGCAGATATGGTGGATAAGGAAATGGCTGCAACTTCCTCTGCCATTGAAGACGCCGTGTTGAGGATGGACGTAAGTCTCACTGTTTGAAACCATGATTCTGATTTCCACCCATATAATAAAAGTTCCAACCAGTGGAACCAAAATAGGCTTTGTAGTCTGATGTCATAGGAGAACCTTAGGACTCCACAAAGAACCTTTGAACCTCTATCTGTGGGGCTTTAAAGAACTTGGAAACCAATATAATGTTCTAAAGATCCTATAATATAACATCAAGATCTTTGTAATTGGTAAAGATGCATATAGACAACTCCAGTATCCAACACAGTCCAAAAGGATTCTTTGATGGAATTTAGATGCTCTGAAGAACCGCCTGAGAACCTTAATTTTTAAAAGGGTTCTACAATGTTACGTATTTGTGATCGCGTGAGGGTTCTTCACACTCTCAGTTCTCAGTTTAACCTCATGCTCTGAATCGTTCTTATGTAATCCAGGAAATACTGAGTCAGGCAAGAAGAGACACTTCTGGACTGAAACTGGAAGTAAATCAGAGGTTAGTTTGGCGTCTGCAGTTCTGATCTGCTCCTAGATCAGCACATATACACATCAGTTTATGTGCCATGTATAGACTTCAGTACTTGTGTTGTGTTTTACAGCATCATTGGGTCGTGTTCAGATCTAATGAAGGTAAGAGTCACACGGACGAATCGATTGTAAAATAAATCAAATCACAGTGTCATTACAATAGATATCCTGTCTGATCCTCTCTGTCATTTTATTGTTCATAGGCCATACACATGCTGGTTACAGCCGCCACTGACCTGCAGAGAGACATTGTGGAAAGTGGGCGGGTAGGAATGATTTTTTGTGTCATTACCACAATGCATGAGAAAAGCAAGAGATTTTTTCATAAAATCATAAGTATTCAGACACGCCATCATGGTGTCTCGCATTTCTTTCGCTCCTCCCTATCCTAGGGCTCTGGCTCGGTCAAAGATTTCTACGCTAAAAACTCTCGCTGGACAGAGGGTCTCATTTCCGCCTCGAAGGCCGTCGGATGGGGCGCTACACAGATGCTGTGAGTACATTCACAGCGTTGATCTGCATTTATCAATGAAATTGTCGACGTGTTTGTCCGGTAACTGATTTATCGCCTCACACAGTGAGTCCGCTGATAAAGTGGTGACCGATCAAGGAAAATACGAAGAGCTGATCGTCTGCTCTCACGAGATCGCCGCCAGTACGGCACAGCTTGTCGCCGCCTCAAAGGTTCAATAAAATGGCCGACTACCATGTTAGTGTGATTTAAAAGATTCAAATCATCGGAGTCTGATGACATCACTGTTTACTTTGGCAGGTAAAGGCGGATCGAGGTAACAAGAAGCTGCAAACTTTACAGCAGGCCTCACGGCACGTTAACGACATGGCCGCCGTTGTAGTGACGTCTACCAAGGCAGGACAGAGGCAGATTGAGGACAAGGGTACATTTCTTCTGTCTTTACTTTTTTATCTTGAGCTTGAACCCTTTAGGCAAACACTCATGCGCATTTTACAAAACGTTGGCACTGAAAAATAAAAATAAATCTGTCGTCTCTTTCTACAGACTGTATGGACTTTTCGGGCCTGTCCCTTATAAAGCTCAAAACTGAGGAAATGGAGTCTCAGGTATACTGCCCCTAGTGGCAGAAATTACACACTGCACCTCTATGTGTGTATACAGTATTATATCCATTATTTCACTTTAATAAGTATATAAACTCGTGATTGTTTATAGGTGAAAGTGTTGGAGCTGGAGAAACAGCTGGCGGACGAGCGCATGCGGTTGGGAGAACTTCGGAAGAAACATTATGAAATGGGAGGGGCTCCGATGGACTCGCCTGCGGGACAAGCAGGGAATGATTTGGACAGTTCACTGCCTACAATTTTCCCTGACCCTCCCACAATGGAACTGCCCAGTTTGGAACTTTATGGGCCAGAACCAAGCAGATTAGAACCGCTACGGCTGAACCCACCCCGGCTGGAACCGGCGAGATTGAATCCCCCAGCAGCAGAACCTGCCAAAAACACAAGTTCTAAACGAACGTTCTTTAACAAATCAGGCAGCATCCTCAAAAATGCAGTAAGTGTTGAAGGAAACAGCACCTGTGATCCATATTTACTGTGTTAAGGCTTTTATCACAATAATTATCAGAGTTTTAACTGGTTTTTCTTTGTTTATCTCCCACAGTTTAGGTGAACGGAGCCTGAATCTCAAGATGTATAAAGAAACCATCAGAAAATTATTATTCTGAAGCATATTTTCATACATTTATATAGAGCTTCTGTATTCTCTGTCATTATATATTGTTAGTGTACTGGGGCAGTAAGAGTCGCATAAAAATACAAATAATGACTTTATTTTTAACCCCATAATTACAACCAGAATTATTGATGTTTTTCAGAATAGAGGTTCTCTTACTTTTTTTTGTCACCTGAACCCCCATTAAGCAATCTTAACCTGTCAGTAAATATAATTTATAATACAGCATTTGCACATTGTGTTATTTGTAACAATAAAAACTAAAACTGCAGCAACTGATATTTTGATGTCATTTAATATTATCGTAGTAAGTTTTGATCAGATATAGCTAAACTATAGTAACCGTGTTTTGGATCATTTTCGTCATGGTTGTTTCACGGAAAGCATAGTTATTAATCTAACTATTATAACAAGCAGTGATGCGTTGTTTTATATGTCATTACTACAATTGCCCTGTTAACCTATAATAACTGCAGAACCGATTGTAAACGGAGCTGCTGTGTATTATATACCAGTGCGGGTCGGTGCGGCGCTTGACTGTGATTTTACAGCGCCATCATCTGTCACTGCTGTTGACATGCGCAGTAGATGAAGCGCTACCGAGGAATAAATAAGGGCAGGGAAACCGAACCGCAATGGGACAACTCGTATTTCGGTCCAATTAGGCCTAAAAATATCCTTAAAATGGCTTTTACCCTTGACAGGGTGACATTACCGGGTTTTTAATGACCTTCGGTGATCTATTTGGAAACTGAAAGGGACCGGGAAAGTTTAGAAGCACAGAAACTTCAGGGACGAATTTGCCGGACGAACCCGTGACGGTCATGGAGGAATTCGGGTCGGCGCTGGAGAAGAACGTGGCGGATCTGACCGTGATGGACGTGTATGATATCGCCGCGGTGGTGGGCCAGGAGTTCGAGCGCATTATTGATCAGTACGGATGCGAGGCTCTCTCCCGGCTTATGCCAAAAGTGGTCCGGGTCCTGGAGATCCTGGAGGTTATGGTGAGCCGGAACAGCATCAGCCCCGAGACCGAGGAGCTGCGTCTGGAACTGGACCGGCTCCGATTGGAGCGAATGGACCGCATGGAAAAGGAGCGGAAACACAAAAAGGTGCTTTTATACGCTACGGCATCTACTTATGTTTATTATATGTAAATAATAAGCCCATCCTTTAATAAACACTGTTAAATGTTATTAGTTCTCGTGATTAAAGTGGCAGGTGGGTGTTTGTTCGCATAGCAGAATGCGTGTCTGGACTGATGACGTCAGAGGGAATGTTACATCGCGCGGCTGAAGTTGTTACATTGTTTCCCAGTGATGCTTTAAAGAACAAAGCGACTTCCTGTCCGAGGCAGGAAATGACCAAACCGAACTGTGAAAAAATTACAGTCCATCATATATCGTAACATTATGACCTTTAGAAAACTGAGATATGGGACAGATCCAAACCTCACAGATCCCCAAACCTGTTGGATCACTTAAAAAAGTACAATGATACAGAACTGATATCATTCAGATGATATTTACCATAGTACTGTTACAATGGTACCATGTATAAATACACAACTATCTCACACATCATTTTAGCTACAACAGTGTTGTCAGTGTGCAAAAAGATGTTAAGCTTACATTTGTGTCTATAAATAAACGTTTACGTTGGGTGGAGGAAGAAGGTTTTTGTCCTTCAGTGAGGATGTAATTATACACCTGCTTTGTGCGTTTTCGCTGATTTTTCAGATAATTCGCAGCCTCCTGTGAAGGTCAGTGGTGGAGCATAAGCTCATGTATATTTTATGAGCCACTTCTGAAGTGTGTGCATGTGTGTGTTTTCTTAACCGTTTGTTGGGGACAAATTTATACTCAAAAAGTCAGCAAAACCCAACAAGTCTGAGCAAATACCTCCTTTTGGGGACGCCCGTATAAGTGGAAATGCAAAATGTTTTCTGTTCGGGTTAGAGTGTGGGTTAGGGTTAGGTTATAGTGTTTATAACTAGCTGTGTATATAAACAATATAAGTCTATGGAATATCTGTATTTGGATAGATCAGCTAACGTGTGTGTGTGTGTGTGTGTCTTTGACAACAGGAGCTGGAGTTGGTTGAGGATGTTTGGAGAGGTGAAGCCCAGGATTTGTTGTCTCAGATCGCCCAGCTGCAGGAAGAGAACAAGACGCTTCTCAACAACCTGTCCGTCAAAGAGTGTCCAATGACGGAAGAGGATATACAGAAACAGGAAGGTAGTGTTAAAGCTCATGGTTCGAACAAAGAAACATCGTGTCTGGGGTCTAAAGAAAATCTTGGGTTTGGCACAGACTTTACTGATTTTAGCTTCTTGTTGATCTTTGTGTGCAGTGCAGCAGCAAACGCGTATCCCAGCTAACAAGGAACGTATATATACAGTATATATATACAGTGCAAATTATGCGCATATTGTATAAATGGAATAGCCAGGTGATCTATTACATGTGCTACAATGTGCAGTATGCAATTAACTTTGTGAAATATTCACTCTGTAGTGTGTTAGCATTCCAATCGGAACACAGACACAAACTGTTTTCCCAGCATTCCTCTACCGGGTACAAAAACAAACACGTGTGATCATCCTCGCAGGAATATTCACAAGCATTCTTTCAGTTTAGGAACTGACACAAAGCTGCGCGGCACAAAGCGTCTCTTCTGTGTGTGAGTGAAGGCGAGTCCGGCTGTATTGCAGTCTGGGTGGCACAGAGACTCCACAGTGCCCATCCGTGGCCCTCAGAACAGACCACCCTCAGTCCTCTGTGAACCGACCGGACGAGTCTGATTCACTGTCAGCCTCGCAGACTCGCAGCTGTTTGGACAAACACTTCAGAGTCGCATCAACACTGATTTAAAGACACAAGAACTTACTTATTAATGCGACACAAAAAGCAGGAAGTTAATTACATCATAGACTATAAATCATAAAACCTTTCATCAACGTTATCACACGTTTCATCCGTAATATATTTACATCACAGTTGTTTTTGACACATTTTTGACATGGTTGCCTGTTTTACACATGAAAAACTGCCCTCGTCTTGCTTTACAGTATAATCATATATTATTTGTGTTGTGGTTAAAGAAAGCCTGTATTTACCAAAGTCACAAATGTGTAATATTCCATTAAAGCAGACGACATGTTCAGCCTAACGTTGTATTTTTAGGCCAGTGACCAACGTTAAGTGTGTCACTGGTTGTGCGTCAGACATCATCTATTTAAAGTAACACGGTCAGTTATTTTGCTCACTCTGTCTGTCACTTATCTCATGACTGTCCTTATTTACACGGTCACCAGCAAAACAAACCTCGCCCTCAGATTTACCGTCATTGACAGACATAATCAAGTCAAATCAATGTGATCATTAAATGTATCAATTCAGTTGAACACGACTCATGTTTTACTCTTGGACTGTATATTGGTTATGTGTGTAATTGAGGCTGTAACTGGCGATCTGTCTTTATTTATGGCAGGTATGACCGAGAGGGAACGTCAGGTGATGAAGAAGCTGAAGGAGGTTGTAGATAAACAGAGAGACGAGATCCGTGCCAAAGACCGCGAGCTGACGCTCAAAAACGAGGATGTTGAAGCCGTAAGATGCTACATTTCCCCTACATTTCCTCAGTTGCATCGGGTCCAGTACCTGAAATGATCAAAACAATGGTTCCATCTTGTTTTCATGAAAACTTGAGAAGTTGTTTTGTTGATATCTTAAATCTTAAGAAAAAAGACTGGATTTCTTCATTGTATTTCACCATAATAACTTTCTCTTTGAAACAATGTTTATTTTCCCATGATGTCACCAAGGCTGCATGGGCGGAGACAGTAATATCAACCAATGATCATGATCCAGTCAAATCCAGATGGATATTGCGATGTCCAGGGTGTTAAATGTGTAACATCTGTAATGTCTTCTAGCTTCAGCAGCAGTTGAACCGGCTAATGAAGATCAACCATGACCTGCGGCACAAGATCACAGTGGTGGAGGCTCAGGGTAAAGCCCTGATCGAGCAGAAGGTAGAACTGGAGGCCTGCGCTCAGGCACGGCAGCAGGAACTGGGTAACCTGCGACAGGAAGTGGTGCATCTCAAAGAGCGATTTAAAGAGCAGGGAAAGACCAGCGCCGAGACTGAGGAACCTGTAGGACCACCATCACCTGCACAGGTAGATTAATACAGATGACTTTTGATTAATTAAAAGTAATCTTTTTTACTTTAAGCCCCTCCCCCATGGTCCAGAACAATATTAGAAGCCCCCCAATCACAGTGTCGACCTATTACAATATTCTAGAGCTTGTGAAAATGTATATTTGTTATAAAAATGACAAAATACAAGAATTATCTTGATTGTTCATCATTTTAATGCTTGTGTTGTCTTATTTAAAATAATTTTAAGTCTTGAGGCCCCCTTGGAAGTTTGTTGAGGTCCGCAGAAGTGGTTCCCGGCCCTCTGTTGAAAAGCAGTGACTCACTTTTGTGTTGAGCTCCAGAATTAAATAAGGGAAGTTAATGTGACTGTTCACATGTTGGTGTCTGTGATGAGAAACAACACATCACTGAGTCACAGTGGAAACGGGAGGAGATCAGCCAGACTCCTTCTGTATCAACTGAACGTATCAGAAGTGTTGTGTACAGTGTGTAGAAACATTAGATTAACGTTCTTTGATTTGTGGAAATTGTGTATAATCACAGTAAAATGCATCATCTCTAAATCAAAATGTAAAACCTAATCTCATGTCACTGATTTATGACACACAGTTTGTTTGTGTTTTGCGCCTGTTATTCCGTACCGGTTTGTTTACATGTTTATTCAAGAGAAACACACAGAGATTAAAGAGCTTCCCAGCTTTGCATTTCACATGTGTGTAGCTGCAGTCGAATAAATCGGCTCCCGCCTGCGGTCAGGATTTAGCTTCTGAGCTCCTCGCTGAGGGCATGGAGATAAAGGAAGGTCCCCTCCATATCACCCACCTCGCGGGGGCCCAGGGGCCTCCAGCAGATGAAAATGAGGAAGACGAGGATGATGAAGAGTCCATGTTTATCTGGGTAACGCTTCAGCGGAGCGGCAGCTCCTAATGATAGCATGGAGTGTAAACTAATATCTGTGTTTGCACGAGTCATGCTACGGCCCCCTCCAGTGCGCCGAATATATAGAGTTAATAAAATAATGGATCTGTGCTGTTATACAAAAGATGGGTAGTGAACAAATAGTTAATGATCAACAAGGCATTCACATAATACGCACTCATCAAATGTGTCTGCGGCCCTCAGTGCACATCAAGGGCTGTTTATTATGTAGGCTGGTGTGTGGTTCTGCATGATGTAACAGACTGCCTGGATAGAAACCTTGTGATTGGATTAAATGTTAACTCATGCAGATGACCTCAGACAGTAATAAAGACACACTTCAGACACACTGTAAAATGAACAACGTCAATCATGTGGTGTCGTGTCAACCATTTACGCTGCTAAATGTTGATTGTAAATCCGAGATAACTCGTCTCACATGGCTGTATGATATGAAAACACAGTGGATGTTTGACAGACTTCAAGAAATGATTTTGTTTGGTTTTCATTTGCTCTTTGAGAACAACTAAAGGTGGTTTGTTGTGTAAATTAACAGTAATGTTGTTTGTCATATTGAGAATGGATATGTTGAATGTGTCAATTGTCTTTATGTCTTTGATTTAAATCTCCACAAAGCAGACATCTTTCCTCATGACTGTCCGTGTTTCCTCCATCCACCAGGAGGCGCTGTGCGATGAGGACGCGTCCACTGTAGATCCAAATGACCCGAATCGCCCCCGATTTACCCTGCAGGAGCTGCGAGATGTCTTGCATGAGCGGAATGAGCTGAAAGCTAAAGTCTTCATGCTACAAGAGGAAATGGCGTATTACAGGGGGTATGCTAGCTGTTTCCAAGATGTTGTTTTCTTGTACTTTCTATATTTCCTGCTAGAAATTGATGGATTTATTTAATTATTAATAGTGTATTCATTTTATGCTTTTAATCACATTTGCAGTGAAGAACAGGAAGAGGAAACGGGCCCGCCCATGCCAGACCCCTCGCCAACTCTCCGGCCAAGCTCTCGTTCCAGCTTCCAGCCTGAGTCAGGAATCAAACGACTGTACGTACTGCTGAAAGAGCCAAACACACAAAATCTGCTGAGCTTCCTCGCTGTCTGTGGACTCAAACTCATTTCTATAGCGATGGTTGTTGTTCTCATAAACTGTCCACTCATTTAAAAAAAAAAAGATTTTCCATCACTTGCTGCAGTGTAAACACATTTAAAAAAATTGGTTTCATTTATGACGTCTTTGATAGGCGTATATGGTACAGAAACCATAAATACAGAAATACAGTAACATATTTACATGCCTAGCAAACCGCAACATTCCCAACATTTTGCCGGCTGTGTAAAGAATGTTGAGACACATAACTGTTGTTTTCATATATCTGTTGTTCCAACAAACACCAAAAGGGTCCAACACTGATCTATAATAAACACCACACGCGTTGGAATGTTGACTGGGCAGTTCACTGGGTTTTGGAACAGATCAGATGTCTTGCGTCGTGTTTAATGCAGTTCTAAACTTTCCGACTGCAGGGTGAGCCACACACATGCGCAGCTTATGACACAAACATGACATCTGTTGCCCTTTAGTTGTTACTCTTGTGTACTAAAATCTTAAGGCACGGCCGTCATTAATTCTCTACTGTTGCGACCAAATGCATCTACATGCAACAGCAGCCAGTTACCACGTTACCACATAATGTAACGTGTTAAACCAGTCAGAGCAGGTTTGCTGGTCTTACCTGGTTTAAGCTGGTTTTTCAGTCTTACCGGTTGCAAGACCTTCAAGATTGGTGGAAATATGGGTAATTGTTGGGAATAAGCTTTGGTTCCTATGTGTCTGTCCTTTGCTCAATGGTATCCGTGTGTCTTTGTAACAGGATCTTCACAGCCATTATGCCGATGGTGGCGGCTGGGTTGATTCCAGATGACCCCACTTTACAGCCAATCAGACGCCTTATTTCCCTCGTACGACCTTTTGGTGGTTCACTGTGTTGTTTCGCTGTTTTAACCCCTTTTACCCGCCCTGCATTTGATGGAGCTGCATGTCCCTCCCCTCCCTCACTCACCCTCCCATTAAAGCCACTGATCGTAAAGAGCGCATTCTGATTGGCTGATTGTGGGGCTATCTGTGTGACCAATCAGCTGGAGGATCATTAGAATCAGCCAGTCAGAATCAAACACTCGCTCACACTAACACTTGTGTTGTACTATAACCAATGATATAACATTGTCGTAACGTTGCCAACTGTTTATGTGCTTTGTAGAGGCATAAGTGGATGGAATGAATGATTGTCAATGCTTATATAGTCAATGCTTAAATAAACTTGAACTTGTATAACCTGAGATGTTAAGCAAGGGTATAATAACAAATAGAGGCAAAAGACACATTTATATTTATTGCTCCAAAAACAGGCCTTGTTTTCATTACGTTATTTATCATTTCATTCATTTACTTATTTCTTCGCATCTGGGTTGAAATCTTGTCTCCAGTTTTTATTGGCGAGATTTAACTGGTGGATTTTATTGTCGCCGGTCGTGTTGGTAGCATGTCGTTGATTGATGAAACGTTCTTTTTACACTATGTTTTGTGTTATAAGAATACAATTGTTAATTAGCAGTTAATGTGATATGCAGCAATAATTAAGATCAGATCATTTGTTTTAATCACACAATCTCACGTCTCCTGTCTTGCGTTCACAGGTTTAGCTTCTTTTCCCGGGACAAAAGCCGCGGCACGCAGCGGAGGGCGGAGCAGGTGGGCGGCGGCTTCGGCTCGTGGGCGGGGAAAGATGACGTGTACACGGAACAAGCCCAAGAAGCATTACAGCACATGTAACAAAACACACACGCTCCAAAAATGCCTAACCTGCGTCATGTGACCGCGTGCCACTGTTAAACTTCCTTTCACGGCCAGCTTGCTCAGCACAACATCTGCATGTGGATGAGACAGAAGGGAAGATGGGAAACAGCAGCAGTTTAGCGATACAGACACATCTTGCTTCTTATCTCCACCCAAAGATACTGTGAGTTTTATGGGCCTGTTTTGTTTGATAGTTTTTAATTGGTTTTGCAAATTACTGAGTTGCTGTAAGATGCGAGGAATTGATTTCAGACAGAACTGTTGTGAAGTTTAAAGATGCCTTCAGTTGATTAGATGAATATCTATTTTTAATTCAAATTGAATTATTATACAGATACTGGCTAGAAACCATAAATGTGTTTGTGGCGGAAAAACAAAAAGTCCGCTTTTAATTTTTAATAATTATGCCCAAGCCAGAAATTGTGTGATTAAAATAAGGTGGCATTATTGTGTTGCATTATATTTAAAACATATATAAATATAATAAAGACGACAGGCTTATTGCTTTGGCACACTGAAATGTTTTAGTATACGAAAGAATAATCCAGTTTCAAAGCGTTAAAGCTGCAATCCGTCACTTTCACCTCTCTAGCGCCATCTCTGTTTGAAACATAAAACTGCAGGTGACTTTACGTACCTTTTATTATGTGTGTTGAAGGCAAATAAAGCCAAACTGATTTCCGGGGTAATCAGACCCAACAGCTCAATTTTATATATCTATAAATCTATATTTACCATTGTGAATCAGGATAAGGAAATCACGTTGAACACTAATCTGTTATGTACTTGACTGATGTTCGTTCATTTTTAACCAAAAAAGTGTACAAATTGCAGCTTTTAAGTATTTGACAGGGTCTAAAAACAGCAGCCAATAATTCTGACTCCTTTAAATGGTCCTGTAGAGGGAGTCTGCGGTAATCAACCATAAGCAACATGTGTTGTGTGAAGAGCTTGTATAAACTCGTACGGTAAACTTTCAATCCTAAAATCAAGACACAAAGTTACAATGTATCATCAATTGTCTCTGCGGTGCATTTATGCAGAACAATATTAATCTAAGTGTCCATCACATGGGCGCCACTCACCAGCTGTTTTGTGTGCTTTTACCGGCAGTAACAGACCCGTTGAACAGCAGAAAAAGGCTTAACTGCAGTCAAGTGTGTTTATAAAGGCAGCTTTGTAAGTCTGTGGTCCTTATTTCAGTTGTTGAGTTAGTACTGCAGCTAGTTTTCCACTCAACATGAAGATAAACTGCACTAGAGTAAAAGCCGTGATGTCCAGCAACATTTTACTGTTTTAAAAGAAACACCATAACTGGATTGTATTGTATTTGAAGGATTACGCATATTAACTCATCTCATTGTGTATTAAAATATTTTGTACCATATATTGTCATTGCAGTTTAATTAGTGTGAGAAATTCTTTAAACAAACGCAGTTGTAAAGTACATTTACTTTAATCACCAAAAAAAATCTGTTTTATTTTTACATCATTCTGATCTTGTACTGTGGAACAAGAAAACGCCCTAAACTTTATCAGTGCAGGACGGCTGTGATGAAGAATAAAACAACTTTTGAGGATCCTTTAAAAATGTGTTCAACAGTAAATAAAATATAAACACAGGCTTGACGACATAAAGGTGAGACAATAATGTTTTCATCTTCGGGTGAACTAATTCTTTCATCTGAATTCAAACTGGTGAGAACAGCATCAAAAACTGTCAAACAAAGTACAAACAAAAAGTCTTAAATGTTTATGAAGGCACAGAAGTGTGTTTCGCTTTATTCATCGTCTCTGTATGACTCTCTGTGTCTTCTGCTGGAGTCTCTCTCTCCGCTTCTGTCCCTGTGTCGTCTGTGCTCTCTCTTCTCTTTGTAGTGGCCTCTGTCATTCCGATCGTTCCCTCGTTCCCACTCGTTTCTCCTTTCTCTCCACCGCCCGTGCTCTCTTTCCTGTTCCTGACCGGCGCATCTCTGCCTCTCCTCTCTTCCTCCGACTCCTTCCCAGCGATCCGCTGATCTGTTCTGGGGCATCATGGAGGTCAGATTGATGGGCTTCCGGAAGGGTCGGTCCCTGCCTCCGAATCTCAGCTGGCCGGATTCCTTTTTCCCACCTTGGCCGCCTCCGAGTCGCCGTGGGATCCATCCCTCCAGCAAGCGCTCCTGCTCAAAGTCCACAAAGATTTCGTACTGATCCACAATCAGCTTGTTGGCGTCCCTCCAGGCTCTCTTCACAGAACGTTCCTCCTTGTACTCCACAAAAGCATAGCATTTGGAGAATCCTGTCACGATGTCTCGGACCAGCCGTACCTTGCGGACGTCTCCAAATTTGGAGAAGACTTCCAGGAGCTTCTCCTCGGACGTCTGCGGATTTAAGCGTGAGACGAACAGCATAAGGTGAGGGTCACCGGTCACACCCTTGTTAGGCTGGTAGCGGGCCAGCATGGCCCTCCAGACAGCTTTGTCGTGGGGTTCAACATCAGTGCCATCTATGCTGCCCGCTTGGAGGGGGTCGTAAACCTTCGCCACAGGGCTCCACTCGCCCATCATCTGATGAAACAGAAACTGATTAGAATATCTACATCAAAGTTCATTCTAAATGTAGCTTTTAAACGCAGTGGAGTCCAAACAGACTGAGACTACAACATAAAATGATTCTTTGCATACATACTTGACATTACAAATTATATTATTAGCATAGTAATCTTTAATAGAAAGGTCAGACAAATACACGATACTTGGCTTTAATAACACATGCGTTAAACTGACATAGATAATTCTTGTGTGATTCAGTCGAAAAAAGAAAAGCTAAGCTTTTCCTCGAAGAGTTACTGGTAAATATCACACATTTGTGTACGTGTAAACCCCACAGTTGTAACTGAATAAAATAAGGATAGTTTACGAATATATAAATAGCTTATGAACATATGCTTCTAACAGAAATCATACCCGACACCAGCGTTCAAATCAACACATGTAATTTAAAGGCGACTATGTCTCTAAAAAACCCTACTTTGTATCTCATTTGCAATTCACCATGGTAACTAGAGGCTTATGCCAAACCCAATAGTTACTACAGTAACTAGTACAGTAAGGTATAGCCTCCCTCACCGTTGCCCCATTGTTAGCACTTAAAATACACACGTTACCAAACAGCTGATAATATTTGCCTTTCAATCAGAGGATATAAGATGCTATATACCAGAATGTTTAACATCTGTGCCTTTAAATTTACAGTGTTTTTGGTACTGTACGGCGGCTTTTAAACGTGTTTTTATAAAAAACATCCAAACAAACCTTCTCGCGTGTGCAGCCTCTAAAAGCTCCGTGTGGAAACGCCGACCGAGCGTTTAACCAATGCCGTTCCGGGGCTAATGACGTCATCAAGCTTCCCTACGTAAGTTTAATCAAATCATTTAACCCTATGAGATTTTTAAATTAGTTAATGATATTTATAATGTCGTTTGATTTTTTTTATTAATAGACAATAGTAACGTCTTATTACTTTACATATATTTGTGTATAATCTCTATTTTAATGGAAACGTTTTACTGCTTTATCAGTCATTAAAGGTGAATATATTGACACACAACTAAAGAAAATAATTGCATAAAATTGTTTATTTCAACAATGCATCATAACACTCCCAGCTGGAGCTTTTGGTCATGATCCCTCAGTTTTTGTATAACAGGTTTGTTCAGGTTAGTTACATGACACACAGCATAGTACAACGGTAACGCTTCAAATAATATCAAAATTTGGTTTCACGTACCAGTTTTCTGAACCCTTTAAAACTTCGCTCCTTTCAGCTTTCTGCTTCGAACGCAAACGTTTGAGCATTATAAATAATTATTGCTAAGCCTCTAACAACCAGACGTTAGATTAGATTAAGAAAATGTTTTTTTATAAAAATGCAGAAAGTCGGACTATAACTGCATGCTTTGGAAGCACCGATCTACCAATATATAAAATATACAAAAAGAAATGTGCCGAAACTAGCATGTCGTTGAGCAGGATAAATATCTTAAAAGTAGGACACGTCGAACATGTACTGCAACCTAAAGAAAAACACTCACTATCCCGTAACATTCTCTGTATACTAAGGCAATAATTACATTAAAAACGGTCTAGCTAAGAAACGAGGTGTTTGTCCTCCGAATACGTTAATATTTTAGCCAGGGATGAGCTTCTATCGACGCTTTACTCCGGTCGCCGTAGTCGTACAGCAGTTCCTCTCCTTCCAGAATATCCCTGGAGGCCACGAGGATAAGATGAGGTATTCCATTAATGTCATGCAGTTTGGTCTGACAGTTGCCGTTTTTACTGTGGTTTATAAGCCTTCCCAAACGATCCGACTCTTTAGTAGCGTCCACGCTGTTTGGAAATAACAGTTCAAGTTAGTTAAGATGCATTCGATTTCAAAAAGTGCTTAAATGCAACAGTGTGAACATAAAACCAACTAATCTAATGCGTCCGAATAATCTAATGAGTTACAGGTTTTGCTGGTCGTGAAAGCCAACACAGAATCAAAAATTCCAAGACTGTGAACAATAAAACATGCACATTATTCTAAAACAATGTATCCAGTTTCACTCCTAATTGTCACTTTACAAGTGTAAATGGGGTTTTAAACAACACTTTTACTAATTCTCTTATAAATGAATGAAAACAAGATTAGAAGGGTGTGGTGCTTAAACCTACCAATATGTTTTGCTGAGATATTGGAAGTAATACATGTAGCAGCCAGTGGTTGGATCTTGTGCGTATAAACTCTCCCTTCTTTTGGCATCAGTAATCTGCAGCAGGTCTCCATGGTACTCCACCACAAACTGTCCTTTCTGAAACTTCTGAGTGGCAAAAACCCCCCGACCTTTCCCCTCAATGTACCTGACCTGTAAACAAACGACATGAAGATCTCGTGTCAGTGGACGGGTGACAATTGAACACTTAATTCAACATTCCCGCAGCGCTCCTGATGTTACCATCATTCCGTTCTCGATCCCGTTTGTAATCAGCGTGTCTATGTGACTCTTCTCTTCACACTGTTGAAATAAAACCGATCCGTATGAAACCAGCAAACTAACACTAGAACTTCCTTCATTTGTTTTAAAAACAGAAGTCCCAGTGTCACCTTCAGTTCACTTTTGCTTTTTCTGGAGCTCCTCCTGATGGGAAAATAATCCGTAACCTTTCGGTTTCGGGGGCTCTTGGTCTCGGCACTGGAGAGAAAAATGATTCTAACAATATCACACAAATATTCTGTATTATATGAATAATGTCATGTTATAATATTGATAATATTATAATATCCTGTCAGTATTTGCACACTGGATGATAAGTTAATAATAAAACTCCTCGTCTTTGACTTACATACTCTGTGTGGCTTTCTTTACTCTGACTTTAGGCTGACGGGCTCTTTTCCTCTGGGCGGGGTGAGTGACATCACTGCTGGAGTGGATGCATGATGCTGTACGGTGGAGCTGCTGCGTCTGCTCCTCGGCTCTCTGCACCGTGTGCTGCAGATCTTCATTCACAGATGGTAGATGGTTTGGGAGGTTGAACTCACCGTTTACAGTACTGGATCTCCTGGCTGTCATATACAGAGACTTTACACTTCATGTGTGTTTGTGTGTGTGTATACATGAGATATATATACACAGATATATATATACGTATATGAGATGAGAGAGATACATCATACATACATTCTCCGTTCTTCTGTGGCTCGTTTTGTGTGCAGAATAATCGTGCCGTTTTGCCGTCTTTGATGAGTTTCACTGAGATTGCTTCATGATGCGGTGACTTCGATCGGCTGTGTTTTAAGAGATGGCGGAATGGCGAGTGGCCGTTACATATGACCTCCTGCAACACAGTTAATTTAACAAATAAGCCTCAAACTTCTGTATAACGTACATTTATCTGCATCTCTTAAGTTGCACAAGTGATGCTCTGGTTTACTGCCATTTCCTGCGATATCCAAGTATACAGTGGAACAAAATGTAGTTTCGGCAGGTTTGCATGTTTCAAAGAAAACATTTACTTGCCAGCAACAATAACAATATACACTGTAAATAAATAGCATACAAAACCAAGCAATTAGAGTAATTAAAAAATGTATTCCTAACAATGTATTATTATTATTATTATATATTATTATATTATTATTATTAACAATTTTGTGCAAAATTCTTCTAATTTTCCCATCATGCGTTTCTGAATTCATTAAATAAAAAAGGTATTGTAGCGCGTGTAACTTTATTATTTCCTCTGTGGGTATCTTCTTTGTATATAGTTTGAGTATACGTGTATTGTTATTTGTACAGTATGCTGGTTGTATTCTGTACTGTCTGGAGCACGCGCTCACAATGACGTGACAATGCATTGATTTCTGATTTTATTCTGATCATGTTATTGATACGCGATGAACACGCCCACACGACTGGGGCCTTTAAACCACACCGCACTGGGCTGGTGACAGTATCGCCCAGTCCAGACCTTGTTATACCTGCGTAATAACATCATAATTAACCGTATTAACTGCATGATTCATCGCCACACACACACACACACAGACGATGTGTCATTCATGCAACTTAGTCAACAGGAACCAAAACCAGCATGTGAAGTTTTGGGTGGGAAAGCTGAGGATAACCCAAGCAAACAAAGACGTAAAAACACAACGTAACGTTACTCAAAGATCAAACATATGAGAGTGTCAGATCAATTGATCAACATATCAATTGAGATCAACAGATCAACATACCCCGTTCATTGCGGGTCACTTTGTCGTCGACTCCTATTGTTTTTAAGCGATGGTTGAGTCCAGTCTAGGGTTTTCCCTCTGCACCCCTGTCCTTCCAAACGGCGTGGAAAGATAACATTCAAAACAGCTCGATGTCCACAAAGGAAAAAAACACGAATCTTTCGAGCTGTCGTTATTAATGCTCCTCCATCCGGGCGAGTTTGTACAGTCTCACGCCGCCATATTCGTACTGTCATCTCATTCACAGGAAGAGACCATGTGAACGTTTAAATAACCAATAATGTTGGAAAGTTGTGTTCAAACGCCCGGAAGATGGGGCTGTTCGGCAGGTCACGCTTCCTGTGAGGCGCCACAATAGCTGGTTTATTTGAATAAAACGTTTATTGACTAGTACACTGCGTTTTTTCTCATTGGTTGGTATGGCATTTTTATGTTTTTGTTAAATTGTATTTTTATGCATTCTTTCACCGCTTAATTTGAATTGCTATTGCTTTAAATGTATTAGTATGTTGCATTGTACACAATATATGTATATTATTGTAGTATACAGTATTGCACGTTGGTTATGCACGGCCAGGTAGTAAAAAATACTATTGTAAAAGTGTTTTTTAAATAACATTGACTAACTAATTCTGCATAAGAATCGGTTGGCTCTCAAAAAAAAGAAAAAAAAAGTTCCAGTTCAGACTGAAAACAATGAAATAAAACAAAAAGTGTCATTGATCATTTGTAAAATGAAATGAATGGGTCATGTACAAGCATTTGCATTGCCTTACAAGTTGTATAGTTTTTAATATTAAGTTTTATTGTTGCAAGTACATGTTCTTATGTTGTGCATGTTGCAATACATCGAGAAATGACGCTGGCTAAAAGAATTAGCGCATTTAAGATGTACTTGGTCTGTTGAGAGTTTGTTAAGAAGCAGAGGTCAGACTTTGACCTTCTACGTTTGAGATTCTTTGACCTCATCAATATGGCTTTCGCAAAGTCATTTTTACGTGTCATTGGAGGAAATCATTTCTCACGGCGTCACTTCCTGAAAGTGACTGGGGCGAGGTCACGTGACATGGCTTCGGCGCTCTCCCTCTCCGACTACTTTTGATTTTAATAAATAACAAAACGCCGCGACTAATATGGACGGGCTCCCGGGCCTTCTGAATGAGGGTCGCAGGTCGGTTCTCGATCGACGCTCTGCGACTCGCAGGCGACCTCGCAGCGGGGAAAAATCGAGACGCAAAATCGGCTGTTTTGTGAGCTGCAGCGTCACGTGACCAGCACGCGCCTCGGGTAAAGATGGCGCCGGGCGGTTAGAAAACAAGCAGCGCGAGCAGCGGCGACATCCTCCGCACCGCAGCGACGACTCGGATCCCAAAAAACCGAGTGGAGTTCGTTTCTAGCCTATTGGGTATGACCTGTCAGATGCGGATCGTGTTCTTTGTTTCATCGGGTTCACGTTTTAAGCCGCTTTGGGCTCCATATAACGGGAAATGTAGAGTTTTATTGCGTTTCGCGTGAAAGCCGAGGGCGTCTCGCGACTGGCTCGAGCGGCTTCGGTGAGAGTTCACGCGCTTGGCTGCTAACCTGAGGCGAGCCGTTAGCGCACTTCTGACAAAGTCACCGACAGGCGCGATTCTTCCTAAAATCATTGAACGGGACGCTATTTAATCGAAATACTCTGTCGAATACATTTAAACCCGTTTATAGGCGTTTTATACAATGTTTAGTCCTTTAAAAGGCAAACTGGTTGTGAGATATTAGCTAGCAACCCGCGTTGCCAAGACCGGGGCTGTTGTCACCACATGCAGCATTACGCTGCATTATTTTGACTTTTATTTTGCTGTAAGTTGATGCACACGCGTGTCACATGCTTGCTAAATCCGCGATCAGTTTGTTGGGAATGCATTTCAACGACTGTGGTGAATATTTTAGTCTCAGCGCGTTTACTGCACCGTGTGCCTGATGTCGTGTACTGTAGCGGATCGTTGACGCCGTGTAGTTTGTGTTTTGATCATATCGTCTTTTTGGAGTGTTTTATTGAGTCTATTGTTTTATGTGGACGTGTGAGCTAAATGACATGAACACCTAGCGACGTCAGACCAGGAAGTATTTCGTCGGATCAGTTTTGGCAAACACGTGCGCAGTCGGATGTTGTGCTGAGCCGTTTGCAGCAGTAGTACAGTATTGTTACCCTCTTTAATGTGTTATGTTTAAACTATTAATACATACATTTTAATAATAAAAATGCACATCAAATCGTTTTAGGTTTTAACAAACCGTGAAACTCTATGATTCATACATCTTGACAGCGTTTTGTAGACGTTATCTTTGATTAAGGGTTTACATTGTTTTGGTTAGTTAAATTTGAGAGGTTGCCCTCGAACGTACGATCGGGTTAGATGCGTTCTCTCACAATGAGCAAGATAATATGTCTTCTTAAATGTTTTTACATGTTTCTTTTGTGTTTTAGACAATGGATCCTGGACAGGATTTGCTTCTGGCTGCTCTTAGTGAAAGTGGAATATGCCCTAATGACCTTTTTGACGCGGATCCTCAGGACGCAGTTACAACTCCTGGCTCACAACAGGTAAAACACAACACAAACACGTCAGGTGAACATTAATATCACATGGCAACTTGATGTTTGTTTTATGTAGCACCGTATCTGGAGAAACGTTGTCGCGTTTCACTATGTATTTGTATATGGTTGAAATGACAATAAACTTCACTTGTAACTTGTAAGGTGTATGTAGTGATGGATGTTGTTAGTTTTCCTTTCACTATAAACTGAATTGAAAATAAAAGCACCCTTTAAGAGTCATACTGGTGATGACTAATGGTTGCCTTTTCTTTCTAGCCAGTCTCAATAAACGCTCTTGACATTGGTCTTGGTAATGAAGCATCTGGGATTGTCAGAATCGAGCATGCAGTACCACCCACACCTACAGTCACAATCAGGGTAAGTCTGCAGGTAGTTTCACACAGTCTGTTTAATCAGCAAGTCTGGACAAAATCTTCATGCTATTTTCTGCATTGTTGGAGGGTGAGGTCTGCAGAATAGATTTTTACTTGTTAAATTGTGTCAAATAGAGCTGAGAGTGCTACAATCTTACTGGTAGCCGTAGGGGTCTGTGATGTTTCCCAATTCCAATGTGTGGCTCTGTGATGCTACTAAAACATTACACAGTTTGCGTAACCTGATAAATGACCATTGATTTTTCCCAACATTGAGTTTGGGGTGGGACTGTCTGTTTGCCAACCAGTAGCAGATAGTAGGAGTGTTTGGGAAAACCTGTTTAAAAACAGACACAGAAATTAAACACATGTTGGGTGGAAGGAGATATGAAGAACTTTGTGGAAGATGTTCCACACGTAGCGTCACACTTATAATTTTATGTGCTGTGTCCTCATCTTCCCACAGGAGAAGCCCCAGCCATCAACCACTACCTTTGTCCTAAATCAACTGAATCAGTTGCCGTCGCTGGGGACCATCGTAGTTACCAAACCATCAGCCGGGACCACCTCCAGACAAACCATCACCGTAACCAAGGTGGTCCACACAAGCTCAGCATCCCAGCGGAGCGCCTCATCTTCTCCCACCGTTTGCACTGTGGTCCCTCCAAACAGTGAGCAGATCAGGTTGAAGGACCTCCTCAGAACCGGCGGCCTGAAGACAAGCAGCCTTGGAGAGCTTATGAAGTTGAAGCCCCCACCTGACATAGCTCAGCCCGTTGCTACGGCAACAGGCACAAGTGAGTGCTGGCAGACGTGTCGGACCTCAAGCTATCGTAGATGCTATTTTGCTTTGTAAGGGTCTGTGGATGCAGCTGTCGGCTTTGTGGCACTTATCAGATCTGTCACAGAGGGATAGGCTTTAAACGCCTCCTCCAGCTGCAAATACAAGAAGCCCACCCGTGTTTGAGACACATCAGGGGCATTAAAGCCGTGTTTAACTGCTCCTATGTTTAGGCTGATTCTGTTTTAAACATTTTTAGAGAATTATAAATTTTATATATATATACATACATACACATACATATACACACACACATACATATATATATATATATATACATACATACAGCATTATAGCATATACTTAATTTTATGTATAAATTAGTTCTTTAGGAGCCTTTGTTATCTTTATCGCCTAGCACAATAATTAGGCGAGCGTGTCCTCGCAAGTTTCACATGGCAAAAACACATTTTTTACGTAATGTACTTTTTTTTGCTGGATATTTGGGGTAACAAATGAACCAGGCATGTTTGTAGCCCGTTTTGTCAGATTCCCCATGGTGTTTTCTTCTCATTTGCTTTGGTTAGTATGTTTGTTTAGCGTGTTGGTTTTCTTAACGTTGCATTGCTTTAGCATCAGGTTTTGACTATTTAGTGTAATGAGGGGTCAGATTGTGAGATTGTGTAGATGTGTTTTTGTTTAATGTCACTGCTCTTCCTTTCAGAGTTTATTCTGGTGTCCACACAGATGACGAACAGATCAGGTATGGGTAGGGTTTTAACTGAAGTTTATGAGCACTTAAATCCGTGGTTTTCAGAGGTGCAGGCTGTGGGGGCGTATCCGTAGCAAGACTCTGCTGTGCGTTTGTGAAAATGGTAGCGACTCTGTTTCATTTTTTGTTTCTTTTCTGTGTTTTTTTTTTTTAGCGGAATTAAACAACGGATTGAAAAAAGAGGCACCCGGTAAAGATGTTGCCAGAATTTGGGTCAACGATGACATGAAAATGAGGAGCTTCTCACCGGTGAACGTAAGTGTGTAATCGTTTTCTGTAAGACATGGTGAGGTGTTAGTAAAGTTTGAGTTTAAATACTCATCGCATTATAACATGCGTAGGTTATGAGTAAGCCAGAAAATTTTCCAGAAAACTATAAACGCTTTAGCTGTGTGTGTATCAAAACATTGTTCTGTTTGAGGATCCCAACCTGCCAAACACAGCTTTGTCTTAACAAATCACATGACTTTGGTAGGAGAATATCTGATTTTCTGACCAATGACAGCCAGGGGGGTGCGTTCGACCTGTTTAAGGAATTCTTTAGTAATGGCACTGAAATGACAGTTCATCTTTAATCCTTCATTTTTTTTTTAGAGATTATCAGGAATGAAAGAGGAAGATGAACCAGAGGAGGAAGAGGAGGAGGAGCTGGGTCATGCAGAGACATATGCTGAATACATGCCCATGAAACGTATGTGTGACTGTATAAGGAAGTTGATGCTTACACTGTGTTAATCTGCTCGGCAGTGATTTTAAGCGTCTGTATGCTGAGCTTTTCTTTGACATTAGCATGCGAGTTGCGATTGTGGTGCTTGCTGAAGTCATTGTGGTTTCTCAGTGAGGATTGGCCTGCGACACCCTGATCCTGTGGTGGAGACCAGCTCTCTCTCCAGTGTCAACCCACCAGAGGTTTGGTACAGACTCTCCATAACAGAGGAGAGCATTGACAGAGGCTGGTTATCTGCCCTGCAGCTGGAGGCCATCACATACGCTGCCCAGGTTTGTCTTTCAAATCAGCCTTTAAACGGCTGTTTCATTCGTTTATTATAATTACATTTACATTACATTACACTACATTTCTGCATTTGGCAGATGCTTTTATCCAAAGCGACTTGCGGTGCATTCAAGCTATACGTTTGATCGCTATGTGTTGCTTATCGCTATTATATCACTATTACAATGAGCTAATATTATTTGTCTTTATAAATCCAGTTCAGCGTGTTATGTAAATTAAGTAGTATTACGCAAATGTAAATGTCGCACAGCAAAAATGAATATTTTTAGATATTAAATGTCACGCCTCAGCCGTAAACTTTCTCATTTTTAATTCCGTCTCTCAATCATGTTTTCATTCAGCAACACGAGACATTTTTACCGAATGGCGACCGAGCGGCGTATCTGATCGGAGACGGCGCCGGTGTCGGGAAAGGCAGAACCATCGCCGGCATCATATATGAAAACTATCTCCTCGGCAGGAAACGATCGCTCTGGTAATTAACTTTTGTGTTTTCCGAGCAGCATTTTTGTGTGTGCTACTTAATACCATACTGTATGCGTTCCCCTCTCTTCCGGCTTCTGCAGGTTCAGTGTCTCAAACGATTTGAAATACGACGCAGAGAGAGATTTGAGAGACATCGGCGCCAAGAACATTCAGGTCCATTCGTTAAACAAGGTATTCTCCTCTTGTCCCCAAAAAAAGCACGTTCATGTCTGTCTTCAGTCGTAAGTTCATCAACGTCCTCCTTTCTCAGTTCAAGTATGGAAAGATCTCCTCAAAACACAACGGAAGTGTAAAGAAGGGCGTGATCTTCGCTACATACTCGTCCCTGATTGGAGAGAGTCAGTCTGGAGGAAAATACAAGACGAGATTTAAGCAGCTTCTTCACTGGTGTGGAGATGATTTCGATGGTGTTGTATCCTTTCACTGTCTGAGATTTGATGGTAACACCAAAAACGAATGTCTGCAATATTATAATACCGCCCACAGATCTACAATTTATAATATGTTATAGTAACGTAATAAAAGTAACCATAATGTAATGATAATGAATTGGTTTATTATTAATTAATTAGATTATATGGCAACAGTGTGACTATCATAATGATTCTGAAAGTTTATTAAATTACGTTATCCTTCATGTGACTTAAGTACATCCACATTAAAGCTGATGTTTTGATGTAAACAGATAAATGTTTGTATAATAATATTTATCTACATATATTTTGATCAAAACACTTTGGTTTGTATTGAACTAGGTTTGTATTGTAGTTTAGTTCTAACTTATGCCAAACATTTCTTCTTTTTATAAACCTATGTGTATTTTGGAACAACAGTATATCAAAAATGCATCAAAGCAGAGAGCTGGAAAATAGCTGTATACAGTCGTCTCTTTCCTCCAGCTTGATATTGACTGAACATCAGAGAAGTTTCACACTGCCTTTCTCAAAGCTCTGCTGTAACCATGGTGACTGATTTCCTTGACTGAGTGTTGCAGATTGTCTTTGATGAATGTCACAAAGCCAAAAATGTTTGCCCTATTGGGTCATCCAAGCCCACAAAGACCGGCCTGGCAGTTCTGGAGCTGCAGAACAAGCTGCCAAAAGCCCGTGTTGTGTATGCCAGTGCTACAGGTGTGTTAGATGTTTCTGTATGTTCCTGCGAGTTGTTCTTAATCCTGCGCTTTGTTTATAAACGCATGGCGGAATGGATGCATTCGTTCCTTTTGTCTGTGGATTTATTTTGCTGTTCTGTAACTCTTGCTTGAATGCCGACGTGTGTAGGAGCATCTGAACCCCGGAACATGGCCTACATGAATCGGCTTGGCATCTGGGGCGAAGGAACTCCGTTTAAGGAATTTACTAATTTTATCCAAGCGGTGGAGAGAAGGTGAGTTTATCTGCCGGAAGAGTTTTTGACATAGCAGATTGTTTGAGTTCATCCCCTTGCGTTTCTATGTCCCTGGCCTTGCTTTTTAATAACGGCACACATCCTCTGAATAGTCAATACAACTCGTGTGGCGTTTGCTTTATTTTAGAGGTGTTGGTGCCATGGAGATTGTTGCCATGGATATGAAGCTGAGAGGAATGTACATTGCCCGACAACTGAGCTTCACAGGCGTGACGTTTAAGATCGAAGAAGTTCCTTTGACGCACGACTACATCAAAATGTACAACAAATCCGTCCGCTTGGTGCGTAACACACGGTCTTTGCCTTTCAAAGCGGCTAAAGCTAGCTAATACATTAGCATCATCTCAGAGGCTAAATGAAGGGAAAAGTTGTATTTGCATGTATCGCTGTATATCACCTGGAGTAACTGATACGTACGATTATCAACAGTGCCAGATCTATAAAGAGCCATCAGCTAGCGTGTGATTTGGTTGATTGCAAAAAATGCTAATCGTGAAGTCATTAACTTGTGATCTCGCAGTGGGTGAGTGCCAGAGAGAAGTTCCAGCAAGCCGCCAACCTGATGGACGCGGAACAACGCATGAAAAAGTCCATGTGGGGCCAGTTCTGGTCCGCCCACCAGAGGTTCTTCAAGTACCTGTGCATCGCCTCCAAAGTTCGCAGGGTGGTCCAGCTGGCCCGCGAGGAAGTTAAAAATGGAAAGGTCAGATTGGATGTTCTTGACTATAAAGCAGCGAGAGAGAGAGAGAGAGATACAGTAATTGGAGTAATTGGTTGAGATGACCTCTGACCTTCTTTGCAGTGTGTGGTGATTGGTCTTCAATCAACCGGTGAGGCTCGAACCCTTGAGGCATTGGAAGAGGGCGGAGGCGAGCTTAATGACTTCGTCTCCACAGCAAAGTGAGCGGCATGCGTCTTCTATTAGCAGATGTACTTATTCAACTGAAGCGTGTCAGCTGAACTGCTTTCTGTGTGTGATGTTACAGGGGTGTCCTGCAGTCTCTGGTGGAGAAGCATTTTCCTGCTCCAGACAGACAGAAGCTCTTCAGTTTGTTGGGGATTGACCTGTCGGCAAAGAAAACGCCTTCACCCTCAGAAACCAAGACGGAGCAGAAAGGAAAGAAGCGGAAAGGTGCTAAACTTGTGCTATATTGTGAATATAGTCACGGGGAACGGCCGTTCTTATATTAGCAAAACATGGAAACTTTTAGAAGAGATGCTTCCTTTTATTTAGAAGCGATGTGAGTCTTGAACTTTTGTGTACGTTTGAGGAAGTAAAACTAATTTGGGGATTTTGCTGCTGTACTCAAATTGAAAATGAAGGTGATGAAGTTCAGCTTTGACCGTTGTTGGTTTGTGTGTTTTTACAGGTACTGAAACGAAGAAGGGAGTGAAGAAAGCTCGTCGATCCGGCGGATTGTCTGGAAGCAGCTCGGACGAGAGCAACTTGGACGACTCGGACAAAGACTCAGACAGTGAAGACAGCTTCAAATCAGTCAGCTCGGGAGAGGACGAGGATGACTTCAACCCCTTCAAAGATGATTCCAGTGAGGATGAGGAAGATGGTGAGGTTATAACAGCACACTCTCGCATACTGTGTTGTGTTGCTTTGTGTCAAAATCTTGACAATATCATCTGAAACCCCGACAGATCCGTGGCTCATCAGAAAAGACTCTAAAAAGAGCAAAGAGAAGAAAAACAAGAAAAAGAAGAAGAGCATCGATCCGGACTCTATTCACAGTGCCTTGTTAGCATCCGGCCTCGGAACCACCAGACCCACTTTTACAACCCCCACTGTTAAACCCTCAAACAACACGGTTCCTGTCGGTGAGTCACCTGTAGGCTGTTATGTTAGATATGAGGTCAAGAACCGTCTGTTTGTAACTTCAAACCGGCAACTTCAGAGTTAATGCAGTTATCAGCCATTTGAATATCAGTGGACGTTAATGTTTATCAATCTGCCACAGCTAAAAATGAGGCAGAGGAGAGCAGCTGTGTGACCAGTCAGGATGCTGTTGAGGTCGCTCAGAGGATGAAGAGAGAGCTGCTGGAGAAGCTGGAGCAGCTGGCTGAAGATCTGCCACCCAACACGCTGGATGAGCTCATCGATGAACTCGGAGGCCCTGATAATGTCGCGGAGGTGAGATGTTACTAAAGCAGCAACATGTATTGAAATATTGCAGTATTGCGACTGTATATCGCCATGATTTAACAGGTTTGTTTTCATGACAACATGGCTGTTCACTTTCAGAAGTTGTTGTGATTATCCGTTCGCCCTAAGTTTTAAATGTTTAAATTTTATTTAAATGAGATTTTGCAAATGTAAAGCATTTTATTGTATTGCATTATTTAGCATGTCACAGCATATCGCATTTTCCTTAAATCGTGCATCCTTAGCTGTCACGAGAGATTATTGTTTGTTGGGGGGGGTTATTATGCGTAACCCTTTGCAACATTATTTAATAAAAATAATGTAATTGTGTCATGCGATGCAGATGACTGGACGCAAGGGACGGGTCGTCAGCAACGACGACGGCAGCATCTCCTACGAATCTCGCTCTGAGCTCGACGTTCCGGTGGAAATCCTGAACCTCACGGAGAAGCAGAGGTTTATGGATGGAGAAAAGGTTTGCGGCTTCTCTTTGACTCCCGTCTGTTTAATAACGTTATGATCCGCGTGTAAACTTCTCTGCGCTCAACAGAACATCGCCATCATCTCTGAGGCCGCCAGCTCTGGGATTTCTCTTCAAGCTGACCGGAGAGTGAAGAACCAGAGGAGGAGGGTACACATGACCCTGGAGCTGCCGTGGAGCGCTGACAGAGCTATTCAGCAGTTCGGTGGGTTTACACACGCATGTCGTTTTTGTTGCGTATTGTATTTTGGTTTTTGTACACGGTGATTTCGAAGGTTACAGCGACCCTTTGGATCCTGTGCAAATAGGTCGAACACACAGATCAAACCAGGTCACGGCACCCGAGTACGTGTTCCTCATCTCGGAACTGGCTGGAGAACAGAGATTCGCCTCTATCGTTGCCAAGCGATTGGAGAGCCTGGTGAGTCACTCATGCGTGCCGTGTGTTTCTGCAGCACACCAGTGACTCAATCAGCTTCACAATCAGCTTCATTGTCCCTCTTTCTGGAACAGGGTGCTTTAACTCATGGTGACAGGAGAGCCACAGAGACCAGAGACCTCAGCCGGTTCAACTTCGATAACAAGGTAAGAGCTTTTACAGCGTTTGTTCACGTGTAAACGAGCCGTTCGATCGCGTTCTGACGCGTTTCTTTTACAGTACGGCAGAAACGCTCTCGAGATCGTCATGAAGTCCATCGTCAGTTTGGATTCTCCATTAGTATCTCCACCTGCCGACTTTGTTGGGGACTTTTTTAAAGGTACAGTCACCTAATTATAGCACTGTACGTCGTTCTACGGTATCTGCCAGATTTAACAAAGAGGGAACTCTTGTTGCAGAAATCCGCAATGGATTAATCGGTGTGGGGCTAATAAACGTGGAGGATCGATCTGGAGTGCTCTCACTGGACAAGGGTGAGGTTTTCAAGAAGCTCATGTTGCCATCAGACGAACAGGGATAAAGATTTGATTTCACGCTCTGTACTATTGATGTCTTAAAGATTACAACAACATTGGGAAGTTCCTGAACCGGATTCTCGGCATGGAGGTCCAGCAGCAGAACGCTCTCTTTCAGTACTTCTCAGACACGCTCAGCGCCGTGATTCAGAACGCCAAAAAGAGCGGCAGATACGACATGGGGATCTTAGGTATGAAGGTGCTTTAAAAGTGACGCGTCTTGGAAGTCCTCTGGCAGCTTTTATGGCTTCGTTATGTTTTATTTCATTTGGTTTTCTGGTAGATTTGGGCTCTGGAGATGAGAAAGTGAAAAAAGTCGACGTCAAAAAATTCCTGACACCTGGATATTCCACCTCGGGACACGTGGAGCTCTATACAGTGTGTATATCCTCCATACAGACCGATCTATAGCTTACTATACGTGCTCTATTAGTGTAATCTATAGGTATCGTTGATTATTGCTTTAGAACTGTTGATTTTGTGTGTTCAGGCGAGTGTGGAGCGAGGCATGTCATGGGAGGACGCCACCCACGTCTGGGCTGACCAGAACGGACCTGATGACGGTTTCTACGTACAGGTGAGCTCTCATTTTCACTGACTTCTTGACCGAGTCAATAAACCAATGAACGTCAGCTGAACGTGTTTCTCTGGTTTATCCGAAGATGCGGAATAACAAGAAAATCGCCATTCTGATCAAAGAAGTCAATCCCAGAAAGAGACTGTTCATGGTGTACAGACCCAACACAGGACGACAGGTCAAACTGGAGAGTTACGCTGATATTAAGAAGAGAAGTAAAAAGGTATTTCAGTCGAGATGGATTTTCTGTTGTGTATATTTGATGAGGTGGTTCTACAGATGCTTCATTGATTCTCACTGCGGTTGCTAATGCTTCATACAGGTTCTGTCTGATGATGCCAAAATCCACTGGATTGACCAGTATAACTCTTCGGCTAATGTCTGCTCTCATGCCTATTGGTAGGTGATTTTCTTCCAGTATACAAATAGATACAAAACTCATGGTTTCACCGAGTCTGAATTGAGTGAACCGACGGATTGTCTTTGAGCAGGAGAGGAAACTGTAAGAAAGCCTCAATGGGGCTGCAGTGTGAGATCGGACTGCGCTGCCGGACGTATTACGTCCTCTGTGGTTCCGTACTGAGTGTGTGGACCAAAGTGGAGGGCGTGCTGTCCTCGGTCAGCGGAAGCAACGTGAAGATGCAGATTGTACGCTTGAGAACAGAGGATGGGCAAAGGATTGTGGGTAAGTTAACAAACAGTTTGAGTTCAGTTTTTAGAGCATTCATAATTTATTGAGCTTCACAAGGCTTATCATCATATAGAGACCTGATGTTTAGTAGTATTACACAGTTGGGACTTACGACTGCTGTCCCTACTTGTGACTTCATTAATGTTTTGTTCTTCCCGTCAGGTCTGATCATTCCGGCCAATTGCGTGTCTCCTCTCGTCAACATCCTGTCTTCCTCTGATCAGTCTCAGCAGCTGGCCGTTCAACAGCAGCAGATGTGGCAGCAGCTGCATCCTCAGAGCATCAGTCACAGCATCAACACATAGCGTGACCCCTCACCCCGGGGCAACCGGCCACCCTTCCTCTCCGCCGCCGAGGCGCGAGGAAGACGGCGCTTGTCGTATTTAACATTTCAGGGTTCGTGTCCAAAGAGAACTCGTTGCCAAAGGAGCTCGCTGGACTAGCGAATCGGAGCTCCGCGTGTCGGAGCCGTTGAGTGCGAGGAGAGCGCACCGAGGGGTCGCGAGGCAAAACGTGACGCTATCTGATCAGGCCACGCCCTTTTTAACAACCTCCAGTGTGTGTGACATCATCACCAGTGCTTACCGTTGACGACACACTCGGGCTCTTTAATTCACAAGAGGGCTGTAAATTCACCTACACTATGTGCACGCTCAGGGTTTTCAGTCAAATTTTCCTTCCACTTCCTGTATCTCCCTGTATTTCTCTAGTCTTCTAATCCAGCATGTCTTGGGCATGACACCTGCTCGTTTACCACTTAACTACAGTACCTGGAAAGCTGCAAGCTTTCCCAACCCATTAAAGGAACCCAGGCATTGCATGGTTTGACCAACCCTTTGAATTTTGTTAGTTACGGAACGAGACGTCGCCTCAGGTTGGCGTCTACGAGTGTTGATTGTTTTTGCTGCTTTCCGATGTTTAAGTTGTGTGATCAGGAAAGAAGGATGTTCGCTTTAACATTTTTCAAATCGTAAACTGCAGTGTTGTCTATAGAGCCACTTTCGTTGGTTGATGCATTTTCTATTTCTTGGTTTTAATCATTTACTGTCACACGAGACGTTGGCGGATCGGTGGAAAAAGACATCGGAGTAGTTTCTTCATAATCTCTTTATTTCTGTAAATGTTGGAGTTTGACACATGCGCGCTTTCTCTCTCTCTTTCTCTCTCTCTTGTATTTCAATGTATAGTTGCATATCTGAAGTGTTTGGCTGAATGAGATGTTGCAGCACTCTGAGGACAATGTCTTTTCATCCCTGCACGAGTTGCACTACTGACTGTCTGTTGTACAAACAATCTGAGACGTTTAACTGACTGCAGGATCTCTACCTCTTGCTTATGACCAATAAATCTTGTGGATTATCTCTTTCAAAATGTCTTTGTTTTCCCTTGCCTCTTTTGGGGAGTGTTTGAAATGTGAACATTTTCTTGTTTGAATGTCGTTGAAACAGGCAACATTGGTTTAAAAGTCTATTTTAAAGCAAAACTTACATTAAAATACTTTATAGTTCAGTATTTTGTAAGTTATTTAGTTCTAGTCATGGTAATGAAAACTAAATTGACAGAAAAATAAGCTATAATCGATTACAAGTTAAGACGGTCACACACCAAATGTTAAATCTTGTGACGTTTATTGCACTTTAGTTTGGAATGTGATGCGGTCCGTTTTCTGTCATACACTGTGAATGAAACTTCACAATTAAATTAAAAACACACACAGCCACTTTTTTTAGCAGTTTATTTTACAGTTAAAAAAACAAGTACACAAACAGCTTTAAATCTACACACAAAATTGTCTACCAAACTTTTAATCGTTTACTAAAACCTTTAACGTGATAAATCCCATTAAAAATCCGATCTTCCAAATCAGATTTCCACAGCAAAATTAAAACTAAAAAAGAAATAAAAAAAATCATTATCTCTGCTCAAATGTCCTTGTTTAAAAAAGGATTGCAAAAAAAGTTACTTTTTCAGCGCAGGAAATAAAATTAAAATCTGTGTAAACATACAGTTTTCTTTAAGAAAATGAACGGCATTGTTTTTTTATTTTTATTAAATATTTTAATAAGTTCTGTGAGTGGTCACGGTGATGATGGTTTGTTTGTTTACTGTATTAACTCTGATTTGTGTTCATTGTGCTGATGTTGATGGACAGTATTGTGCGTGTCATGAGAAGTGACGCGGCCATATTTGCCGGTGCTGCTTCGCTGTAAACAAAAAGTGTCTGGCAGACGGACGCTCCGCCGAAATCAGGGACAATTTTATTTCTCTCGTTTATTATCTCTTCAGGTATGTCTTACAAGCCCAATCCTCATCAGCACCTTCCGGGAACTTCGGGGAACCAAGGTAGGGCGAAAAAGCGCGGAAAACTCTCCGTCTTGAGTGTTTTTAATCGAATGCAAGCGTTGGCGTGTGAAAGAGTACCTGGGGAGCAGCCGTGTGTAGTTTTTGTCCAGTCTAATCGCTACAGGGTCAGATCCTTCACATCCGCCATTATTACTGGTGAAAAAAACGCATTGCTCGGCGTCGGCCGGGCTAAATAGCGACTCGCGGGAGATGTGGGGGTCCTTCCCGACGGGTCCGCGTCGCGGCGTGGCCGGATCGGTTTGTGCGGAGGCCTCCAGATTGTGATAAAAATGAAGTCCTTTCAGCGGCTGAGATCAAGCCCGTGCAGTTCCCTCCATGATTGTCTCTCGGGTTGTTGATTGATCGGATTCAGACGTGTTGTTTTTTTATTGCTCTTTGAGGACACCTAGTGGTGGACGGTGGTGTTGCATGGTGGAGTGAGGAGGGGCTTTATTTTTATATTTCGCTGAGTTACGTATCTGTATGTATTTACGTGTGATTATTTGATTCGCGAACTGATTTTTAGCCTAAATGCACAGTGTGTTGCTTATGTAATGTCTAAAAATGTCTACCAAACATGTCACCGATGTACTTATTCATGAGACAGTTAAGATCCTAAGACAATTGTACAGCTTAATGCTCATGAATGTCATGTCTGACCAATCAGAATCAAGTATTTCAGCGAATGGTCTAATAAGAAAAGCTACGACTGTTTCATAAACTGATTAACGTGTCTTTTTGTGCCACTACTAACAGGAAACATCCCCTCTCCATCTTCTATGGCAACAATACAGTCCTACAAGCCAATTATAAATGACTTCGGACCTCCGTCATTGGGATTCCAACTGGTACAGCAGATTTCAAACACTGAAATCATTTTATCCTAACCAGAAAAAGTTTAATCCGAATTGAATGGGTTTTGTACATCATGTCAAATAATTCATTATATTTTATTTGTGGTACACAATGTATAGGGACCAAACGGTAACCAAGTCCCCCAGAGTAAATATGCGGAACTTCTTGCCATAATTGAAGAACTTGGGAAGGAAATACGGCCGACATATGCAGGGAGCAAAAGTGCCATGGAACGACTTAAAAGAGGTTTGTGTAGTGCAGAAGCAATTTGAGCTGTGGGATCTGATTTCCTGAGTGCCAGTTTGGTTTCACTTGACTTTAACATACATGAAGAAAAGTATGTTCAAACTGAGATGGTGATTGCGGATTCTGTATGTGGTTCTAAATATTATTGTTATCCTCAAATGCACTTACGTTTAATATTGTGTCTTATTAACTGAACATGACTCTTGATTTGTGTTAAAGGTATCATTCACGCAAGAGGGCTCGTCCGGGAATGCCTGGCAGAAACAGAACGGAACGCGAGATCCTAGCCCTCAATTCCTGTTTACATTCATGCCTCAAACAGAACTGTCTTAAAACCTTTCACATGGGAATCATGCATGCCATTCCTTTGAGCGGGGATAAAACAATCAAAAAACGCAGCATTTCTGTCACCAGTTGAGTTTTTTATTTAGGGTTTGGAGGGGAAAGACGAGACTGAGAGTATATATCTTCTGATTCATAAATGCTGACATCTGAAACTGCTGCCGTTTGAGTTTTTTATATATATTATTAACTTGATCTTTCTGTTGACCACATAGTATCTTTCAGAGTAAATAAACAAATGCATGCAACCGCGTTAAAGGTCCCGTGTTAGGAACTTGCATGACTTTTACAGGTTTAGACTAGATTTGTGCTTTTAGAAATAGGTCTCAGGATTTTCTCTTTGGTCACAATAATGGGTGGGTGAGTTTTCTTTTAAACGGGGAGATACTGAAAAGTATTATTATAGTGTTGCCATTCTAGTCGTCTTTATTTGTGACCTTGTACCTTGTGTAATAAAATGTATTTTCATGTAAAGACAAAAAGGTCAGTCTTTGGGATTTTGTATATCTGTCAATAAATATGACATTCATTGTGTATTAAATTGTTTTTTGTTTGTTGTTTTGTCAAACACTCCTCCGTTAGTTTTTTCTGGCTGTAAGATTTGAATTCTTAAAATAATTTTAATTCTTAAAAAAATAAAGATTTTAAAAGTATTTAATTCTGTTATAATGTATTGTTACGATTAATATGGTTATGGGTCTTATTCAGATATATAAGGTTTCAGTGTTGACTAAAATCAAACTAACACTGTTTTATTGTAGTAACTATAACTTTTGGCATTTGTTAGTTTGATAAGAGCGTTAACTAATGCTAACAAATTTGTTGATTTGAATTGAACATTAACTGATGTTAACAGATGATGTACGTTTTTGACTTTAAAAGTGTATTGGTAGATTTACATGAACTAAGATCAATAATTGTTGTTTAAGTGTAGTTCATTGTTAGTTCATGTTAACAAAGGTAGTTCACTAATGTAAACAAACAGAACCTTATTTGTATAATAATGAATTATTATCACGTTTTATTAGTCAAAATAATGGCGTAATATAGCTTATAAAAGCAAAACATACACTTCAAGACTTTCATGTGATTAAGGCGGGGACACTTAAGAGACAACCAATCCGAACTACTGTTGTGTTCTCAAAAATGCGCAGAATCGTGCAAACCCAGCCAATCAGAGGGCCCGAAATCATATTGAATCTATGCTCCGGCCAATCGCCTCACGCCTCTGGAGAGCGTTGAGCCAATGGCGACGCGCGGCGCAGTGTGTCGTCGTTGGGTGGTTAGAACGTTTAGTACGTTGAGCGAGAAACAGTGACAGATGAAGAGAGAACGAGAGCGGGACGCGAGTTAATGTCAAAATGGGTGAAGAAGCGACGACACTAACCAACTAGTAAGTGACGCGAGGCTGAAGTTATCGTCATGGTAACGGTGTCAGCGCTGGAGAGTTTGAATGGAGTCTGTTGCGCTGCGGCTGCAGAGGTGATGCGCGTGCGGCTCGGTGTGGCGGCTGCGCGAGCGAACAGGAAGCGCCATAGCGAGTCCCGTTGACTGTGTGTGTGTATGATGGAGGTTACACGTTTATCTCGTTATCCCGCCCGTTTAATGTGTTTATCGGACTGTGCAGCGTCTCCGTTGGGTTTGTTGGTCGCCAGATGTGCTTTGCAATGTTTCCCGATGTAATGACTCGGTTTGTTTGGGTCGTTTTGGCCGGACGTCGGGTTGTCAGTCTCTATTCATGCACGCAGAAATAAATGACATTACCGATCTCCAAATGAACCTTTATGTAGTTAATTAAACCTCGAGGAGGGCTTATGCATGAAGGTCTGGTGGGACTGGTGACGTATTCTTGGTCTGACACCTGTCATGCTGCTTATTTCATAGGCGAACATTCTTTAAACATTATTATAACATTACAACAATGAATAGTACACTTAGATTATCTTAAAATTGGCTTGGGTTTGTTTCGTTATAACAAGTGTTGCAGTTCAGACTGTATCTTACTCGCATTGTGGTACGTTTATCAAAATAGGGACATTGTTCTGACTGAATATTAATTCGATTTTAGGTCAAACAGAGATAAAGATATTTTATGCTATTTGATTAAATATAACTAGACTAGTTATATGGAAGACCTTCACAAAACCTTCAGCTTGTCTTGGATGTGATTTCTTGTTTCCTAAAGTAAAGTTATAACCTATTAGAACTGCAAATATTACACTCGAGTGTCTGGATGCTGATTGGTCAATACAGTGTTCGATTGTGTGCTGTAATACATGACAGCAGCCATACTGCCAAACAGCTGTTTACTAGCTCAATTCTTGATACACTGAGGGTCCTGTAACATTTAGGTAACGTGCAGCGTTCTCTTCCTTTCTCCATATTTTCCCCAGCGCTCACACGTGCTCACTGCACACGACTGTTTAAGCATGTCCACAGATGACAGTATCTCTGAAGACGTGTCGAGCTCTGTGGCTCTGAGCCACGATCATATCAGTGCCAATGGCGGGAAGGAGAGCGAGGCGTCCATCGTCTCCTCTGAGGACACAGTGTCTGGTCTTCCCGAAGAGGAGCGACCCCAATCCCGCCCGGTTCAGACCTTGGAGGGCTTCCTACAGGAGACAGAGGGGGCTAACAGAGCCTCTGCCACACCAGCATGCAACATTTCTAACAAAATAAGGTGTGTAGCTGCATGTCCTGCGATATTTGTAGTAGGATTGCAAGATGTAGTGGAACGATTGACATGCCACAGATGTGCATGTCGCAATATGCATATCGCGAGGGTTTGCAATACCTAAATGATTTTAATACTTCCAAAAGTTATGTAGTACTTTATTACGTGCGGTTTGGTAGGACGGACAGTAAAAAGTGTTTATTTTCAAATGTTCCTGGTTATTTTTAAATGTTGCTCCAAAAAAAATCCTTATCTGCTTTAAGAGCTTTTGTTACTTCTCACCTCTTTGGTGGGGCACAACAAGCCTTCAGGGCAGTTTGACTTAAAGTGGCTCTTTCTCTTCATGTCACATGCTGCAGGAATCTATGTCTTCGTACTGAGGAGGAGTTCAGCTCAGGGAGAAGTTTGCCCTTCATCAACCCCAGCTCCATAGAAACCCTCCGAGCTTTGGTGCAGGAGATCCAGAGCAGTGGAGAGACCGACCCGGAGATCTGGAAGAATTGTGAGGTACGCAGATGCTGAGATCACACTGTTCGCTCTCCTACGCCCGTCGTGGCCCAGGTTTCTGGGTCGTCGTCTGGGGTCTCCCCCAGGAGCCCAGCTGACAGGAGAGAACAGACCACTGTACAGCTGATCCCCCACGATCACCAACTCTATGAGTGAGATTGTTTAGAAAAGTGTCATCATATAGACCACAGAGCCGTTTAAAAATGTAATATAATTATATTGCCTGCCTAAATTTTTACCCAACTACCTGGATTCTAACCCTTTTCAAAGTTTAGTCTGGATGCTCAGATAGTCATAAAAGAGTTTGATGGATTGATATAGTCATGCTTTCAATATAATGAAATGCATTATGGGATGACAAGCCTAGCTATTTGGAGGGGGGTGTTAATTGAGCCATTTTTACCGTCTGAATTCTATCCCCCCCCAAACATCTGACTGGATGTTTAGATTGAAGTCATAAAAATAAAAATCACAGGCCCCATTGCATATCCCATAATGCATTTCAGTCTTTTGACCTAGACTGTCTACTTATTGGGGGGGTTGTTCTATTGTCAATTATCTATCGAATCAGATTTGTAACGACAAACGGACACGATCCAGACATTTTGTTTGTTTTTCCCTCATTTAAACAGGGCCGATGGCTGCATCTCTTTCAGCTGGTGGAGAAGCAATATCAAAAGCAAATTCTTGCTCAACAGGAACAGTACCAGTGCCAAATACAGGTACGCTTAGCGTTAGCAGTTAGCATTAGCATGAACGCTCGTCTACAGTTAGGTTTCTCGGAATGCAACTGCAGTTATAGTGGGACAACAATATAAAAGAGTCAGTTGGCTTCAATAAAATATATCAGTTTGGCTTTATTTGACTTCAACATACGTGATGAAAAATATGCAAAGTACCCTGCAATGTCATGTTTTAAACTGAGATAGCGACAGAGAGGCAAAAGTTACGGATTGACGACTTTAATTATGTACATGTGAGCTGCACGCTTGCAACACACTGACCAGTGTACGGAGCTGAGCCAAAGGCACCTGTATTTGCATGATTGTGTGGAGAATATTTCTGTTCTTAACGTGAGAGAAATGAAGATACATTTTTTTTAAATGAACACTTTTTCCAGCTCATACAGGATGAAATTAAGGCGTTAGTGCAGTTACAGAACCGGCAAATCGGCTCACAGATGCATTCTCTGGATCCGCCTCTGCAAGCCGATAAGAACGACAAGATTCTAGAGGGGCAGGCAAAGGAAAGCGCTTTCCCCCCCTCTGCCCCGGGGCCTCTGTCACCTCCTCAGCTCACCGTACACCCTCAGGAGAACTCGGAGGAGGGGATGGTCACGGTTCTGAGCAGCGGCTATGGGACTCTTTCCACCTGGGAGCACGGCTTGGACCAGGGACGGGCCAGTACAACAGAAGGGAGGGACGAGGCGCTGTGGTCTCCGAACCAGCAGGATGCTAGTTTTATGCAGTCCCCTGTACCAGACACAAGTCCACTTGGTCCAACTCCGCTGGGCAGAACCATCATGGCCAATGAGAAGCTGCGGATGACTGCAACAAGTGCGACTAGTCCACTGGCTGATAAGCAAACAGTAATAAGGTAATGATTGGTTGGTATACCAGTATGACTGTACTTTAGAGAAATCCAAAGGTAGGGTAGGCAATTTCGGAAAGGCTAGCACTAGCAAGCTAGCTTTAAAGGCATAAGATCCTGCCCTCACTTCAGGGTGATGTCCAAAGCCACGTCTCCTCTAACACATAAACATATACATAGTTTGACAAGCAAGTAGAGCATCCTATCATTGCATTCTGGCCGAACACAATGATTGGACGAACATTTTGTGGTCCTGTGCTTAGCACAGTAATGTATTTATACAAAATAAATATCATACCAATATATTATTTATTGACATATACAAAGACATTGTTAGTTTACATTGCTTTCTCTCTGTAGTCAACCTTTGACCTCGTGGGCCCAGCGGCAAAAACACAAACAGAGAAAGAGCAGAACCACAAAAAACAGGACGACACACGCGGAGGAGAGAGACAGAAGCACAGCTGGAGCTGGATCTCCTAAAGAGCACACCGAGGTAAGCTCACACTGATCCTGGCTTATCACTTTAACTGGTTTAAATGTTCACAAAGGTGTGTTTGGCCATTAACAACTGGTTTCTTTATGTACCTCATATCTGTTTCTGTTCCCTGGCTCTGCACGTCCAGCGTGGATGCAGTTCAGGCTCCGTGGTTTCATTGCCTCTAAAGAGAAGCGACAGTCTGTTGTCTGAAGCCTCAGGTAACGAGTTTCACTAGGAATCAAGCTCTGCTGTCTGTTTAACGAGACTCAGAGCCACGATACTGATCTTATGACCTCACCGACGGGTGGCGCTACATTTAAAAAAGAAATGTGTTTTTTTGTTGTTTAAATCAGTCCAGTTTGTTTTTCTGTTGATTCTGAAGTTGTTTTTCAAAACGTGTTTAATGTGCAAGAATAGTTTTTTTCCCCCCAGGCCTCTCTTACTGGAAGCTGGAGGAGAGTGAGCTCTATCGCCCCCTACCTGACAACTTCGAAAGCAGTTGCTTCGTTTTACCTCAGGTAAAATCTAAGTAATATCCTGTGACTGCTCAGTGGAAAGGTTTTATTTAACACGTCAAAATAGACTCATATTTATCTTTTTAATAAATACTCCTGTTCATATTTTACATGTTATTCTAAAATTCCTATCATTTAGATTTTTAGATGTAACAGTTTTCATTGCCTCTGTAATGGGTTTCTTTGTCTGTTGCTCCCAGACTCCAGATGACAACCGTCTCTCCGTGTCTCTGCGTGAGATCTACCACGGCAAACAGAGAGATCCCAAAGGGCACGAGTGGGACTCCTTAATCAACTCCTCAAACTCCTCCCCTCAGGTCGGAGCTGAGCCAATTAACACAAGAATTAATTAAGCGGTTAACTGTCAGGAGACCTTCCTCACCTGTGGATCTCTCCCGCAGGTGTTAACTCTGGACTCCACGGTGCACATGAAACACTCTGATCGCACGTCCGGCTTCACTTCTCCCTCACACTTCAGCAGCCCGTCTGCGCAGGTCCGAGTCTGTCCAAGCGGCGGGCCGCCCATCAGTCCAGACTCCATGGCTCCACGCAGCCGCAGCGATACCGACTGCATCTCAAACGCCAGCAGCTTGTCTGCGCAGCAGCTGCCCGAGCGGACGTCTCTGTCCCCGACTGCGCTCAGAGAAAACCCGGCCAACAGCGAGGACGAAGGCAGCCACACCGCCACGGTCACCGTGCAGCCCAGAGGTCCATCCGCTCAGGAGATGAGCAGGCCGAACAGAAGCAGCCCCAGATCGACCAATCAAACACTGGAGAGAAGAACTTCACTAGAAGATCCAGTGGTCCTCTCACTGTAAACAACCTTCAGTGTTTTTGTCTTAACACAGCAGATGTCTCACAAAGGCAATAAGCTACAGGAAGTTGTGGTTTACAGGGACGTTTGAACAGCTAGGGGGCGCTGTTGGCACAACACAAACATGAATTTTATCAAATAAACACGCAGTAACAAAAGCGTAGTAATATTGATAAATATTATTCTCCAGTAACAGCAACACGCAGACACAGTGGTGCAGTTATACTGATGTAATGAGGTCACAGGTGAGCATTTATAGTGTTCTACAACGTTTACAAATGCGGCTCAACCAATCAGAATTAAGGACCGCAACTGTTTCATATATTATCTGGGCTCTTATGCGCTATAAAAACAGTGTGAAACAGAATTTGGAAAATAGTTCTTCTAACAGAATCTAAAACAGAATGCAGAACTGTGTCAGGATTTGACTGGGTTTTGATATGTTAGTTTATATTATTATTATTGGTTTGTGTCTTTTTTGTCCTATCTGCGTGGTCTTTATAACAT